>CAUYSK010009214.1:0-43798 GCA_963575035.1 Avahi laniger
AGCACTTATTGTTTATGAATTTTCATCTCATCTGCTTCTTACTCACCTTTCAATACTATACACTAATTAATTACTTTAGATGATATTGTTAGATGTTATATTATGATTTTATCAGTTAATCCTAATCGATGATTAGTACATGTGGTGCTTGTATTTCCATTCTTGGTATACCTCACTTAGTAGAATGCATTCATTTTACATAAATTTTAACTTAAAAAAACTGAAACCAACATAAGTTCATCTACACTGTATGTCTTTGCCTTCCCCAAATGCAGGTTAAAGGCGTGCCCTTCCCTCCCTTTAGTGCTCCCCGTGTCCTTTAGTTGTACAACTAAAAAGTTTTTATGAGTGCAAGGAACCTTAGAGACTATTTTATCCAAAGGCATAATTTTAAAGAAGAGAATTCTGAAGCTTGAGAAAATATGACTTCTTCAAGATTAAGTGCAGATTTAAGATAAGAACTCAGGAATCTCAAATACATGATTAGTGTATTCAAAATGGAATGCTTAATTTTCTTCTCTGTGTCTCACCTATCACAGTAAGTTGCATCACTGCCCGCACAAGTTACTTAAGTGAGAAATTGAGTCATTCTTGATTCTTCTTCCTTTCCAAAATTTATCTGAAGTCTGTTAACTTCTCTCCATCTTCAATGCCACCACACAGTCCACAGTCTCTCGGGGCACATGGACAAAAAGGGAGAGAGGTTTGAGCCACATATTTATAATTTATATATTTAGCATTATTTCCAAATGGAATGATATAAGCAGATATAGATTCAGCACACAAATTAAAATTGTATAATCTTAAACTTGGGCTCCATTATTGATCCACCCAGGCTGTAATGTACTATGAATAATATGTTATTATTCCCACAGTTATCTGTAGCAAAACAGATTGTTTTATATTTTTATCTTAAAAGAATGAATCAGTTAAATGAAAACATTTGATCTGTGGCTTTCTTAGCTTTTGTGAGGCTTTATTCTGAGTGAGGCTGACAAAACCTACTAAGATGACAGAAATATCTTAGTATCCTTGGTGCCTTTTCATTGTTTGCTCCTTTGTCTCCTCGACTAGAAGGGAAGTTCCATATGGGCAGGAGCTATGACTGTCTTGTTTCTTAGTATATACTAAAATCCCAGTAGCTTGTCATTGTATTTAATATTACAGGTAAATGCTCAGTTAACTTGATGAATAAATAAGTCAAGAAATAAAAGGTGCTTATGCTTATTTCATAGTGGCAAATTGAAGATAATCAAGGACATCATATTAGTCACTTTCCTTATGCTTTTCATGAAATATGCACTTTTATTGGAAAACCTTAGGTTTTATGGCTGTAGATAAGCAGATCGTGCCCATATCTTTGCTCATGAATTGCCACCGCTATGACACTCAGCGCAACTTGTAAGAAACTCAGTTGCAGAACTTCCCCCGCCTAACTGCCTATGGTTCCTGCTTTGTTCATCCTAATCACCTCTTTACTTTTTTCTTCTCCGTGATGTTCTCCTCCCTCCCTTCCAATTTTCTTTGCCTTCTTACCTTCTTGCCTCCCTTCCTTCCTTTTACCTCCCTCATTGTCCCTTTTCTTCTGTAGGTTCTCTTGGGCCGTGTCCCTCAACACTCCGTCTTCTCTCTTCTGAATGTAAATTGTTTCCAGGCAGAGTCTGGATCATAATTTAATGAGGAATCTCAAACAGAGGATTTGATATAACAAGACAACAAATAGCAAAAGCAAATTAACCAACCCCCCCCAAAAAAAACAAAAAGGCTTTGTTAGCAGCCTCATATCCTAAAGCTCCAGCGTTGACCAATTCCACGTGTACATGCCCCATACTTTCTCCACCTGCCCATCCCTAAAAAGTCATGAATATGAGACAATGCACAGGCTACCTGGGGCAGAGACCCTACTGACTTAGCTATTGCTTCTCCCCAAGGTAATCTAATTCTTCATTTTAGGAGAAATCTAATTTTAATTTTAATTCATTCTTCCCTCTTTCTTGACAAATAGCTTATAGGTTGATCTTTAGTAACGTTGTTAGCTAAGCAATAGGTCTTTTCCGAAAGTCTAATACTGACTTCCTCACTGAATGTTGGCTGGGCATGAGCTGTAGACCCATATCCAGGAGGATTCATGCTATGACCTATTGGGAGAACCAGGTAGCAGCCATAACTCTCAAGCCTTTTTTTGTTTGTTTGTTTTAAGTTGTTTCATGCCTTCAAATCACGGACACATTGATGTCGTGGAAAGTAGTAATATAAATATGTCTTTTCTCAATGACAACTTGCATGACAATTAATATATAAAAAGTCTGAAATGTTTGTATGTTAATCAAAGACTATTGATTTATCATTGATCAAGAGGGTAAGAAGGGTCTCATGTTTTAATAACTAGAATGGGGTGATGTCAAAGGGAAACTCAGGAGTGCCTGGAAGCTGAAGTTCAAAGCAAGTGTTTTCTTCAGTTTTCTAGATTGAGAGCTTGGTGAAATTCACATAATTAAATGATGACTGATATGGAAATATCCCACATACAGAATCTTAAATGTGGTCTTGAGCAAAGGCTTAAGACCACGAGATATCTCGTCTTCATCACTCAGGGGAGTTCCGAGTTTGAGATTTGATGTACCCTGCTCAAATCTCATTATTTGAACAACTACAGATAAGTTGAATCACCTGTTACAGTGAATTGCTTATTAATCAGTACCACTTTGATAAAATATCTTGAAATAGATAAAAATTGTTTAGCTTAAATTTGTATATTCTGCTTAGTTGTGATCTCTATATGGACATATGTCTAGCAGTTAACTATATCTAAAAGCCTTGAACTGAGTTCATGTTTACCTCTAGAAACATACTCCTCATCTTCTAAGAGCTTAACAAATAACAATAATTGAGATGGTTAAATTCTTGATATATGACAGGAACTTTACTAGGAACCTTGCATATATGTTTTCATGCAGCAATTGTTAAACATACACCAAAAATGAAATTACCTTATATGAATGAGAAAATTAAAAATCTAAGAGGTTAAGTAATCTTGAACCCAGATCTGTTTGACTACAAATCCCATGTTCGTAACCACTGCCCTGTTCCATGTCTAGTACGTTGCAGTTGATAAGCCCGGGAGGCACACTAATATACATGCCATGTAGCAAGACAGTCCCATGTCTGACTCAGCTGTATTTGCCTTAGTATTTCTTACACAGTACAGCGTTTAAAATGCTTTAGTTCTTTCTTGATTTTAAAATACCATACATTCTGATGGTAGAAGAAAATAAAATTCATCCATAAGGCCAAAACTCAGAAATAAATTGGCATTTTTTTACCAACTTTCATGTATTTTTATCTTAATAGAGCTCTTATTAGATATAAAATCTCCTATGCTATTTACCACTTACCATGATAATCTGAGAAACCTATCAATAAATATAATTTTAATAGTTGCATACAATCCCAACATGTGAACATACCAGAATTTACTTAATTATTTTTGGATAATTCTACAGTTCTTATTCTTATTTTCTAAATAGGAAAATAAAGAGGTAATCATTATTATATCATGAGGTTACTCTTTAAAAAGATTGATTGATGCTGAAATAAAAAATAATAATAAAAAAAGATTGATTCAATTAACATTATTTCCATCTTAAATATATAACTACCTTTTTTAACATCTCCCTGTTTGCATGTTTTTCTCTATGTGTATGTATGTAATTCCTAAACTTTCTTCAGTAATTTGATAGCTTATATCTTTTCAATTTGTATATATCTGATTACTAGTAACATTGAATGTGGTTTTGTTTTATTATTTATGGCCATTTGTATTTCCTATTTTGTTGGTTTACATTTTTTGTTCGTAAGCTCATGACTCTACCTAGTGTGCCTGGCCCAGGGCATGGCAGATGATCAATGCTCAATAAATGCTTGTTGAATGAATGATTAAATGAATGAAGGAAGGAAGTAATTAATATTGAAGAAACTTGCATATAACAATGTATTTGTATTAATTTCATTATTTCTTTACTAGGGTTATGTATGCTGTGTTTTTGTTTGCTACAGATATTTTTTCATTTAATGTTTAGGTGTTATATATATAGAAACTTTGTAATGCTTTTAGTCTTTTCATTGCTTTTAAGCTTCACAAACTCACCCAATCAGATTATATGATTATTATCTTTTGTTTTCAAAGAAAAATAGGTTACATATATCTAAGTATAATTAGAAAAATTCATTTCATGCACAGGAAGAAAATTCAAGCATAATGTAAGTCAATGGCATTGACTTTGTTTATGCACTAGAGAATTTTGAAAAGTTCCAAACTCGCTTGCATTATTTTGAGATCTAAATATTTTTTCTATATATTTTTAGTTGTCCAATTAATTTCTTTCTATTTTTAATAGAGACGAGGTCCCACTCTTGCTCAGCTGGTCTCGAACTCCTGAACTCAAACAATCCGCCAGCCTCGGCCTCCCAGAGAGCTAGGATTACACTAAATATTTTAATATTAGTTTAAATAGTTGCAAAGGATGATTTTGATTTAAGGATGAAATTTCTTCTCTTTTCACAGTGTTATCTGATTTTTAAAAACCATTCATTTCAAAATAATATTACAAAAACAATTGCAAATACACTACCTCAAATTACCGTATCTCCCTAATCCAGATTCCCTGTTAATATGTGCACCATCTAATTCTTATTGTCGTTTCCTGAATTGATTGAAAGCAAATTTCAGACATATTGTCCCATAACCTCTAAATACTCTAGTGTGTATCTCCCCAAATCAGACACACTCACACCTAATCGCCATGTAATACTCTCAGCCAGGGAACAAGCATTGATATAACACTATTGACATCCACAGACCCCACTGAAATTTCTTCAACTTCTCAATAATGTTTCTTTTACTTTTTGCTTCAGGATCCTATCTAGGAATCTGCATGGAATTTATTCATCATATCTTTGTTCTCCACCAATCTGAAATACTTATTCAGTCTTTCACTACCTTTCATGTCCTCAGTAACTTTTACTAAGAGTATTGGCCTTACATCCTGTCAGATGTTGCTCTATTTGATCCTGTTCAATATTTCCTAAAGATCAGACTCAGGACATGGTTTCCTGGCAAGAATATCACAGAAACAATGCTGTGCTCTTCTCAGTCTAACCACAGGTAATGTTTTAATTTTGATCACCTGATTATGTTAGGGTCAGGTTTGTCCACCTTAATGTCATCGTCTTCCCTTTGTAATTTGCTGGAGTTTTGTAGGACATATTCTAATATTATGCCAAAATTTTTATGTTTCTTAGAACTTCATCAATCAGGTTTAGCCTCATCAATAAATGGATTTCATTTAAATCAATCACCACTGTAACAGCCACCAAATGACAATTTTCAATTCCAATAATTTCTTCTGCATTTATAAGTTGTCATTCTTCTGCTAAAAAAAGAGCTTGTACATCTCTCACATTTATTTTATTGGCCATTTACTTATTTATATCATAGATCCATATTTTATTCAGTGGATTATAATTTATTTTCATTACTTATTTTTATGATATTTGTCAATGAGAGTCCCTCCAAGATGGCTCTCCTGAATTCTCTTGATATACCCCATTGCTCTTTGAGTGCTTTCTTATTTTCTGGTGTAAAAGACATTAAATGTTCTTGTACTTTCTTTATCTCACCCTGGAATTAGCCATTTCTTCAGGGAACGCTGTTCCTTTAATGTGGGTGGTATTTAAAAACCAGGATCTGGGTCTTAGTGTGCCCACTGCCAGCAGGGGTCAGTGCTTCTAGGACCTCTACTTCAGCAAACAGGTAGGAAAGAAACTCATTTACATACATATATATATACTTACATATACACATACATCTAGAAATATTTCTATATGTATATATTTTTAAAACATGATTTCATTAAAAATGATAAATTTTACATCAATATTAAAAAATCATGTTACCTGAAAGACATCATTAAGAAAATAAAAGAGCATGCCATGGAACTAGATAAAATATTCATAATACATATTTATGACAAAAGTCTTCTATTCAGAATATATAAAGAACTTTTATATTTTAATAATATGATAAATGACCCAATTAAAAACGGGCTTGTGATTTGAATAGGTACTTCACATAAGAAGATATACAAAAGGTAAGTAAGCACATTAAAAGATATTCAACCTCATTAGTCATAAGGGAAATGCAAATTAAAATAACAAGGATATATCACAGCACTCCCTCCACTAGAATGCTTAAAAATAAAAAGCCCAACCTGGTGAAGGTGTTGATGAATTGAAACTCTCATATTTTTCAGTGACATATGAAATAAACATACACTTAAATATGGCCCCAAAGTTCCACTTCTAGGTGGTAAAGTAAGGAAATACTTCCAAGTATTTGCCAAAAAGAATGACAGCATTTGCCCACACAAAGATATGTACAGAAATGCTTGTAACTGTCTTCTTAAAAAAATAGCAAAAATTTAAACCAACCCAAATGTCTACAAACAGTTGAATAGATTAAAAACAATGATGTTGTGTCCATAAAGTGGAATACTACTCAACAATAAAAATAAATGAACTACTGATGTGTGCATGGGTGAATCACAAAAACATGGTAAGTGAAAGAAAACAGGCAGAAAAGAGTATATATGGTATTACTGCATTCATGTGAAATTCTGGAACAGATGAAGCTAATACATAGTGACAGACATTTGCAGTGGTAGAGTGGTGGTTGTATAGGGTAGAGGGTGAGGGGCACAAAACCACGGTAAACGGATACCAGGAAAATTCTAGAGATAATGGAAATGGATCGTCACTGAAGATCTACTCACATTTACTATATATATTGAGTATGGTGATTTGTCATAATTGATTTCACTATATTCTTAAGTGCATTTCATTGTGTGTAAATTACATCTCAATTCAGTTGACTAAAAAACAAAATGATTTCGTACTGATTAGTCCATTTCCAATCCTACACATCTGGTGCTTTCCAGCCTACCCCTTTCCACGATTGGGAGTACCTTTTCCAGCTGTGAGAAAGTCCTCACGTATTTGCTACTTTGCTCAATCAATTATCATTTGCTCAATGCATCCCATCTCCCAACCATGATACCTCATACTCTGCACCCTGGGGGCCCCATGCACTTCATGGATTCTTGCACCCCACCTCAACCCGCAGCCAAGCAACTGGCCAATTGCTGATTACTTCTTCTGGGAAAAGAAGGTGGGAAAAGATAGTAAAAGCTAATTACTGTAGTTTAAAGTTTTATTCTCTTCTCTACATTGTGTTTTCACTGATTTCTGTTTTCTTTTTGTCTTTGTCTCTCATTGGAAACTTCTGTATGGAGTTTTATATGGAGACATGGGATGGTCCAACTGGCGAGTTGTGGAGATTCCCTCAAATATGAGTATCTCTGAGGCTATGGGTGTATCCATGAGTTCTGCAACTTCTCGTCTGAGCATGAGCAGTGGGGGTAGAACACATCTGAATGTGAGAAACTGAGGGGCAAGGAGTGCACTGGGGCTGGCGCCTCATCCTCCAGTGTTCAGACTTTCCCTCCGTTCCTCTGAGTTCAGACCCAAGCCCCACTGGCTTCTGCTTTGTCTGGGCTGTCAGAGTCTAGGGCTTCCCATCAGAATAAGCCTCCAGGCTCGTGCTCAGGGTGGGTTTTTTTACCTAGCTTGGTGGGGGTGATACAGAGGCGGAAAGATTCAACTGCCCTCCTGGTAGACTTTCATCTTACCCTGTGTTCACCCTTTGTGCCCACACTGTAGCTAGTGTCCTCAAGTCTGAAGCCTCTCAGGGCTCTTGAAAGCAGTGTGTTTGCTGCTTTTGCATGTGTCTGATTTTTCTTCTGCATGCTTGTTAGCTGGTAGCTGCTTCTCTGATGAGTTAGTTCCTCTCCTCCCTGTGCTTTCTATATTTAAAAAAAATGCTGCAATTTTCTTGTCTGCTTCTGTCTACTCTCCCATTCTGTTTGTTCCCGTAGGTTATAGCTTCTGCTCTTTTGGTCATTTCAGTGGTATCTGGGGATAGAGAAGAGATAAGCATGTATGATACACCTTCCTTGCTTTAAGAGACCACTTATGATCGCTTAAAATGTATGTTTTTCTCAACTAATTCTTCGCTCTAAGAATTCTGTCTCTCTCCAAAATGAATTGAATTTCTCTAAACTTTTATACAAAACAATTGCCCTAGTATGGTCAGGAAACTCTTTTAACTATTATCTTGTTGGCTTTTTTTTCCCAGAAGTATTTGATAAATGTTGTCATTGTTTACCTTTAAGTCATGATCTGAAGGCTCTTTATAAAACTCTGTCAGAAATATCATGGCAATGTCTCTACTGTCTGGTATGTCTATGATAAATCCAGCTTAGGTTCTTCTTTCATCTCCTTAATCTCAGCACTGTTGAGATGTCTGATAGAGGGTGAGCATAAAAAACAATGTGAAGGCAAGGTCAAAAAGTTCAAAACAACTGGTCACTTCAACAAAAAATGTCAGTCTATTCCATAACTTGACCTCGTGGACCCAAATTTAACTTCCACAAAGTAGTTTAAATTTGTTTCATCATGAATTGATTAATTGGTTCAATTAAATGTCCAAACTGGTTTGGATGTGGATGAGCATAAACACACACTCTTTGTGTGTTGACGTCCTGGGGAAGAGGGGTCACCTGGCATATTTTTCAGGTTGATTAAAGGCCAGAGGTAGCCTGAGTCTGAGGATGGGGTTGGTAACGGTGCATGTGTGTTCTTCACTGAAGACCTAGTCCTCACTGCCGTTCCTCCAGCTGCTTGTCAATATAACATAGCTGAGAGGTCCAAAGTCTACATTCAAATATGAAACTAACTGGGAGAGCCTCACCTATAAGTGACCTATTAAAGCCTTCTGGAGTATTCTCCCTCACTTCCTCTCTCCCTCAGTTGTGAATGAATCTAGAGAGACGCTAAGTTCAAAGGCCTGTGCACCTCTGAGCCTGCCCAGGGAAATCATCTTCAGGGTTTCTCAGAAGTTTTCCTGCACTTGCTCCCCGGGAGCTCTTGCAACTTCACACAGTGCACTGAAGAACCTTCCGGCACAGGAACCATTTAGATAACTCATTAAAAAGAAACAGCTGGAGAGTTGCCTTAGACATCTCGGCAAAGATTTAAAAAAACTTTTTAATTAATCTCCATGGAATAGAAACTATTTCAGGTTTTAAAAAGTAAATGTCAGAAAAAACTCTCCTTGTGGGGTTCATTAAAACTTTGCCTCTATTAATTACAGCAGCAGCGCTCGCAGCAGGCGCCTGCTCAAGAGACCACGGGGCACTTGGCCTTTGGGGAAAAAGTCTTGGTTACTCAGCTGCAGGCCCCAGGCTTGATGTTTAAACGGAGTGTGGGGACACCCTCCTTGGAGACTGGGGCTCCAAACACCTTATCAATGAATTGAGCTCTTTTTGAATTCACACATTTAGATAAAAATAGTAACCCAAATAAGCTACAATGCATTCTAAGGCATTCTTACCAATCATCAAAATAACATTTAAAAGTGAGTATTACCTCTCTCTTCATAAAAGAAGAAACAAGTTCAGCTAAGTTAAATAACTCCCCCAAGGTCCTATAAGTAATAGCCCCAGAATTTAAAACTGATTCCAAACCCTTTTCCACTTTTCTGCTGACAGAGAGTCTAGCATGAAGGCAAGCATGCTCTTTCAAGACCTCCTCATAGTCCCTAGTTCAATCATCCAAATAACCAGCTGGAGTTTTTTCCTCAGAAACAGCAAGGAAGACAAAACAGGGCAGCACTAACTGAAGACGTGATGATACAGGATATAAGCTAGAACTTATTCAAATTAACGTTGCTCCAATTTTAACACATCATGCTGCTAGCATACGTCTGTCCCAGTTGCTATAAACCCCAGAACTAACTCCACCACTCGCTTGACATATATTCAATTCAGTCATCTTTACTGATGCGCTAGTACAATAGAACCTTTCTCAACAGATAGATACTAAGTTGGTGCTAAATCACTCAACTCTTCCAGTTCTTCTGTAAATCTTAACTAAGGCCCATGGCATGGGAATGCTTGAGCTTAATAAGCTACAGCATTGGTCTAGGTCCTCCATAGTAGATACCAAGATAGATTAGATGGGCAAAAAATGTATTGTGAAAACATCATGAGGAAAAACGGGTAGAAATCCAGGGATGGCTGCGGGAGCCATTGGATGCAGCTGTAATTCCTGTGAAGGGAGGTAAAAGGAAGTGAGCAAGGCATAAGAATCACTGAGGTTCACTATGGGAAAAAGATGGTATTAATTATGGTCATTTGAGGAAAGTTTAATAATGGGACTATTTACAAAGATATATGCAGGGTTTGGGAAAACCACAAAGGAAGGTATAAGATCCCAGGAAAGTGCAGGATCCAGAGCTGGTTGTAAAACTCCTTTACAAACTCTGGACCTAAAGAAGAGGGGATTGCTCTTACTGGAACCTGGCGACAAGAAGGGCTGTGTGGAAGGCTGGCCTGATAGGAATTGGAATCTTGAGCCACCTTGAGGCCAGTCCACACTGACCCTGCAGGAAATAAAGAAATACTGGAATTCACTCTCCTTCCTCTCCTGTCTCTTGCCTTTGATTGCAATAAGCCAGACCCAATAGGAAGCCAGAGGCAGCAGAGCCCCATGATACAGTTCTTACAGATCTGTCTTTTTAGGGCAAGGGCAGGGTAGAGAAAGATGTAGTGTGGTAGTGAAGCAAAGAATGCCAACTAATAAATGCAAAAAGCAATGACAGAATTAGAAAATCACCATTTTGCAGCCAACTTAATAATTTATTCAAGTAGTCAATGAATGCTAAAATAATTGGCTGAAAATATCTTAGGAGATAGGATCCTCACATAGTCTCCAAGATTCATGCTGCTGAGTACTTATTATTTACAAAGGGGGAAACGGTCCCTTTACAAAGGAAAAATCTGGTAGAAATCATTTAGCCAAATCACCAAACCTAGCATTATCAATGAGGGGGCACTCTGCCATCATGTGCCCCCTGATATGATGCACTGAGAAGAACACAACATCGCCTGTGTAGAATTCTACCCAAAAAAGTTTTATCTGATTCTGAATATGAGGAATCCAAATTTCAGGACTTTCTGCAAAACAATTAGCCTGGACTCTTCAAAGACTGACAATGATATGAAAGAAAAAGAGTAAGAGACTATATGAGATCAAATGAAACTAAAAAGGTAAGAAACTAAATGCAGTGCACAATCTTTAATTACACCCTGAATTGAAAAACAAAACTCAAAGAGCCATTTTTAGATAATATTATTGTATCAGTGCTAAATTTCATGAGTGTGATAATGATAATTTAATATTTGTTCTTAGGAAATAACTTGCTAAACTACTCAGGGGTGAATAGGGTGTGTGTGTGTGAAAACATATATTCTATTATGATTCACTCATGATGTCTAAAGTGTACTTTTAAATGATTCAATATTTATATACACCTGCTGATGTATGTATATGTATATCTACATCTGTATATCTAGCTAGCTAGCTAGCAAAAAGCAATATAGATAGAAGATTGATAGGCAGAAAATGTCAAGATATTAACAATTAGGAACTGGCAAATATGGAAGAAGATGTGGGTGTTCATTAAACTATTCTTTCCAAAAGTCTGTATATTTAAAAATTTTACAGTAAAAATTAGAAAACAGAAAAAGTCAAATTAATCTACTCATGATAAAAACTTCCATCAAACTAGGAATAGACAGAAACTCCCTCAAACAGTGGAAGACTGAATGATTTCCCCTTAAGAACAGAAACAAGGCAAGATATCTACTGTCACCGCTTTCATTCGACACTGTACTGAATACCCACAATCACACTGTCTGAGGATAAAGACATTCTTCTTCTTCATTTCCAGTCTGTACAACTTTTATTTCCTTGTCTTGCCTCATCGCACTTCGTGACCCTTCAGCACTATACTGAATAACGGTGCTTATGCTTCTTCTACCTTCTTGACCATACCATGTAAATTGTGATACTTGTACTGGTATCCTTGTCTACTAATTCCATCATCTGACTCATTTCTAGGTCAGGTTTTATAGTCTTCTGGATCAGATTTTCCTGATTTTTTGCATGCCTGAAAATACTTTATTAGATTAAAGGCATTGTAGTTTTATGTTGTTATAGACTTGATATTTTCTTAAATTTCCTTTCAATATTTTTGAGTTTTCTTCAGTAATACATTAAGTATGTGGAAACAATGTGTTCTTTTTGAATCTTTGATAGGTCCACAACAGCCTTTAATTTAGGGCTTTTTAAATTCCCACTATTGATGCTATTATTTATTCCTGCTTTCTAAGGACTCTACTCAATGGCTCATGTGTCAAGAGGTGTTTCACTCCAGCTGATGGGGACATGGACTATTTTTGGTCCTGTGTGAACTCTGAGAATAACTGTTCCCTGATTGTTTCTAGTGGTTTCTCTCCTGGCCCCATTAGTTTTTTGTCTTTTTTTTTTCTTTTCTTTTTTCTTTTCTTTCTTTTCTTTTCTTTTCTTTTCTCTTTTCTTTTCTTTTCTTTTCTTTTCTTTTTTTTTCTTGTCTTTTCTTTTCTTTTCTTTTAACAGGTTGATGAAATCCCTCAGCTTTCATTTGTCTGGGAAAGTCTTTATTTCTCCTTCATGTTTGAAGGATAGTTTTTCAGGATATAATATTCTTTTGTTAAGGTTTTTTGTTTTTTTTATCTTTAACACTTTGAATACGTCATGCCACTCTCTCCGGGCCTGTAAGGTTTCCACTGAGAAGTCTGCTGCCAGATATATTGGAGCTCCTTAATATGTTATTTTTTTTTCTTTTTCCTTCCTTCCCTTAGGACTTTTTCTTTATCCAGGATCTTTAAGCTTGATTACTAAATGCCTTGAGGTAGCCTTGTTTGGGTTAAATCTGCTTGGCATTCTGTGACCTTGTGGAAACTGAATATTGATAACTTTCTCTAGGTTTGGAAAGTTCTCTGTTATTATTTCTTTGAATAAATTTTCTACCCCAATCTCTTTCTCTACCTCCATTTTAAGGCCAATAATTCTTAGATTTCCCCTCTTGAGGCTATTTTCTAAATCGTGTAGGCATGCTTCATTCTTTTTTGCTCTTTTTTCTTTTCTCTTCTGACTATGTATTATCTAATAGCCTGTCCTCAAGTTCACTAATCCTTTCTTCCACTTTGTTAATTCTGCTGTCGAAAGACTCCGACATATTTCTCAATTTGTCAATTGAATTCTTCAGCTCCAGGATTTCTGCTTTTATTATTATTATTATTTCAATCTCTTCATTAAATTTTTCTTAGGGGCTTCTGAATTCTTTCTCTGTGTTGTCTTGAAGTTCACTGAGCTTCTTCAAGACAGCTATTTTGGATTCTTTGCCTGAAAGGTCACATATCTCCATCACTCTGGGGTTGGTCAGTGGTACCTTATTTAGTTCATTTGGTGAGGTCACATTTTCCTGCACATTCTTGATGCTTGTGGATGTTTGTTGATGTTTGGGCAATGAAGAGTTAGGTATTTAATGTAATCTTCACAGTCTGGGCTTGAACCCATCCTTCTTGTGAAGGCTTTCAAGATATTCAAAGGGAATTGACTATTGTAGTCTAAGTTTTTGGTAGCTGCAGGTGTATCAGCACTGAGGTACCTCAAGCCCAGTAGTGCTGTGACTGTTCCAGACTCCTGGTCGTACAGCTTTGGTGATCTAGGGTAAAATAAAAGATAATTCCCTGTATTACCAGGCAAAAATCTCTCACTCTCTTCCCTCAGTTTCTGTGCTGGGATGATGGAGTTGGGGGATGAGCAGAGCTTTCTTGTGCTTAGGAACATTGAACAGTACTTCTGTACTGCAATTGAAGGCCATGTTAAATAGTGAAATTACCAATAAAAAGCACAAAAATATGGAAAATCTGGTACCAATTAGCCCACAGAAAGAACACTAGTTTATAATATAAGAGCTGAAACAAGAAAACAGAGTATTAGCTTTTTGACCTTAGCTGGAAACATACACATTTGGTGACTAAAAATTTTTGCCATTCTAGACAAGTCTTTGAATGACCATACTCTGAGTATTGATTTGGGGTTACAAATAAATTTTAGCAAGTAGGCAAATTTACAAATACAGAATATGCAAATAATGAAAATAGTCTATATTTACAAAAATATTCTGCAAGAAAAAGGAAAAAAACTGTGGAATTTAACAACTAATAAAAAACAATCACAAGACAAATTTTATTTCTTCATAAAATTTTTAAGAAAGGATGCTCTTGTCTTTATAAATTAAGAAGACCTTTCAGAGACTCAAGACTTATCAGAGACTCTAGAATTTAGGGTACATATGTTGATGTAGTAGAAGGAAATGAGGTATGAATAAATAAACTTTAAAGTAAAAGTGAAAAACTGTGCAAAAATACTCCAGAAATGCATTTGAAATTGGAATGGGCATAAGCAGAACAGAGATACTACTGAAAACACACTAAGAAATACTGAGCATATAAATAATAAAAGAAAACATAACCAACATTAAATAAAAGATTAAAATGAATTAGAAAGGCTTTTGGAGAAAGAGGGAAATGTGAAAGTTGTAGATACCAGTATGAAAACACTAGTCAAACCCAGATAAATTGGGACTAGAAGAGCATGAAGGAGAGAAACTTACGTTTTCATATCTGAGATAAGAAAACTGTCTTAAGCACTTTTTAAAATAACCCCACAAGAAATTCTCTTATGTCCTTCACACATCTTGTGCTTCGCATGGCTTGCATGTTTCTCATGTATGCACATATTTTTATGATAAAGTTTATCATTAGACATTCTTTAGAACACCAATAATTCAGATAAGATGCTTCCAAAACAACACTTTCCCAATAACAGCATCTCCACCGATGAACTGATGACAGCTCTGGCTTTGAGCCTCTGAAGCCAATAAACTCTGTTTCCAAACAGCTTATATGAACTTCTCCCTTTTGTCAAAAAATCTTTCCTCTACTCTTCCCTCACTGGATGAACTTGTGGCTTGCTATAGGGCATTATAGATTACAATCCTCTTTATTCACTCTCAAATAAATTTGTTATATTATAAGATATTCTTCTCTGATGTCTTGTTTTTTAGGTCAATAGCAGGAAAATGAAAGGCATGGAAGATAGGCATAGGAGATCAAAGGCATTCATTTTCTGTCTTAAATAATAAGATAAAAGTATTCGAAAACATAATTCAAGAAAAATTTTCTTAAGTAAAAAAAGGCATAAATCTAGAGATTGAAAAGGCAAACTATGTCCCTGGGAAGTTAACAAAGAATGGCAAGAAAATGACCCATCTCTACTAAAAATAGAAAGAAATTAGCTGGATAACTAAAAATATATAGAAAAAATTGGCCTGGCATGGTGGCACACACCTGTAGTCCTAGCTACTTGGGAGGCTGAGGCAGAAGGATTGCTTAAGCCCAGGAGTTTGAGGTTGCTATGAGGTAGGCTGACACCATGGCACTTTAGCCCAGGCAGCAGAGCAAGACTCTGTCTCTGATAAAAAAAACAAAAAGAAAAGAAAAGAAAAGAAAATGATATATTCTAGTAGCATTATTAAATTAAAAAGATAAACAGAGAATCATGTGGTTAGTTAGGCCCCCAAAAAAGCTATTTATAGAGTCAGTCTGAATTTACACATATTCATAGCAATATCCAAAGCTAAAGTTTGCAAGGCAATACCTACAAAATCCTCCAGGAAAGAAAGTATCACAAAGTTTTATACCCAGCTAAATGGTTGTACAAATACAAAGGCACAAATAGTGTAGAACATGAAGGAATTCAAAGAATATAGTCCTAGAAAATGTATGACAGAAGCACTGGCAGTGAACATTGAATCTTTTTATGTGTAGGACTATTATGAAAATAAATATGAAGATTTAGGTGGTAGAGCAGAATGCAAATGTTAAATATATGCCCTGAAAATATAGAGATAAATATAAATAACAAAAATTGAGAGGAAAAGAAGATAGCATTGTGTGAAGCTGATTTCATATCTGTGGACAAAAGTATTTTACTTACATCTGGCAAATCAAGTAAAAGAAATATAAGTACACTTAATTGATAAGAATAAATACTAAGAATGATAATATGATCAATTAAATTCAGAAGGAAGGTAGAATAAAAAGTACATAGATAAAGTCCATCACTGCCCACAGCAGGTAATTACTTACCTGTGGCAAGTAATTAATTCAATGTAAAGAAATGGAAGATTAAAGATGTTATACAAAATTATAGATCTAAAACATAACTTCCAGAGTGAAACCACAATCCTCCTAATTGTTAGACTGTGCACACAAAAAAATAAAATATTAAAAAATATTATTTTGGTTTTTTTAAAGCTGTAAATCCACCAAGCTTAACACAAAATCAGATAGATCCCAGAACAAACATTTCAGTTAAAATAATAAATATAAAATGACTTAAATACACTTATTAAAAGAACTAAAAGACTGGACAAAAACAATAAAGCTTAATTTTACTCTGTCCGTAAGAAACAGAGTTAATGCAAAGAGATTCAGAATATTTTGAAAGAAAAGTGGGGAAATGGCATCCTGGGAAAATATAAACCAAAGAAAAGCATGAATTGTAATGTCAATATCAGACAAGATGTAATTCAGACCAAAAGAAGTTAATAAGTCATATAAGAACATTTAATAATACCAAATGATACAATTAACTCAACAGATGTAATAGTTATAACTTCATAAGCATAAACTACAAATGATTTGAGGAGAAAGAGAAAGGTAATCAGAAGTAGCAGAAGGCATTAATTCACCTTTCTTATTCCATATCAGATCATGAGGAAAAATTAAGATACAGAGGAATAAATGATATAATTATTGATAACAAAATAGATCTAATTAATATTTCACAGACTCTGAGTTCTGAAAACAATGAATCTTCTTTACAAATGCCAGTAGAACACTCACAAAGATAAAGATAGAATGAAAGAATGAAAGAAAGGAAGAAAGAAAAGACCAATATCAAGCCTCAAAGAAAACTAGTTACAAAAAGTAGAATTAATGCTGGCATTATCTTCTAAACACAATTCAAAAAAATATAATAAATTAAGAAAATTACTAATAAATTAAGAAAATTAAATTTCTATGATATCTTAAAGTTAAAAATTTAACAAAACATATAAATACTATGTGGGAGAAGCTTTGCAACATGGTTTAGTGATAAACTTGACCATGTTCTTGAATCAGAAGACTGAGCATTATAAATATGCCAATTTCCTTAAGCAATTTAATAAATGTAATGCAATCCCAGTGGAAGTAGCAACAGCATTTGTTTTTTAATTTAGATAGGATGATGCTAAAATCATATAGAAAAGTAAATAAAATGAACAACAGGAAAATTCTATAAAAGATGAATTATGAGGAAGCCTGGTCTTTTTGTATTTTCAAACATCACAAAATTATAGCAATTTAAACAACATGTTACTGGTGCGTGGCTAGAGAGGCACATCAGTGAATCAAAATAAAAAGACTATAAATAAACAAATATATATAAGAATTTTGTTTATGATGATAATGGCACCTCGAATCAGTGAGACAAAGGTTGATTACACAATAAATGTACTAAAAGCACTAAATGTACTAGAAAAATAATAAAATTGATTTATGTCCCTCCCTTTACACTATATCTCTCAGAAATTAAGATCCATTTCCAAGATATGGGGAAGCAAGGGAGACGTTTCACCACACACTCTAGAATGTTACACCATGTCAACATATAAACTTTTAAAAAAATTCAATGCAAAGAGGAGCTTCTTTCTACATTCAGTTTTGAAGTGGTGTATTTTTCTGATTATAAAAAGAACATTTGTTATAAAAATGTGAGGAATATAGAACATATTGAAAACGACCAAGACAAAATAAAACACAATCCCAAAAATGCAAAAGGAAAGCAAACTACAATTATCACCTCCCTTCTTTTTATGTTTCTATTTAATTTATTCACTCTATTACACTAAGTTAAATCACACGTAAGAATCAATAATGTTGAATGATTTAGTTACTTTTCAATTCAGTTTCATGTTAGATTTTATTCTAACTCTTCATCTGTGAAGTTGACCTCAGTGTCTTTTTCATCAGAGCTACTTTATGAATCATCTAACACAATTTTCCAAAGCACATCATTTTCATTTTCCTTTAAGTTATTTGAAATATGACACCTACTAAGTCAATGTGTGATCCTTTAGTGGAAATCTTACCCTGAACTACAAGTACTCTTTCATATAACATTAATATATTTGTCTTTTTTATTTATTCTTAATATATGTTGATAATTTTTAAGTCTAACCACTGTCACTTAAAGAGCTCGAATACCAAGGTTTTGCCTTTCAATCCATTCACAATACTGACTCAATTTAGTGAAAGCAGTTTATAGTTTATCCTTTACCTTCTCAGGACAAATTGATTTAAAGCACTTTTTAACATGTTTTTGGTATCAGTATCCATTTCATTTAAATTAATTAATAAGTTCTCATATTATTCTTATGCTCATTGTCCCCTAAATAATTGCTTTTTTCTCTCTCTTCCATGGCCTTAAATATTCCTTCCATGTTTCTCTAATTGTCACATTTTACTTATTAATATTTTGTGTCCCCATGTTGGTGGTAAATACAATTCTTTGCATCCCATCGGCCAGTTGATTTCACATAACAGGTGCTCAGCCTTATGTAGAGCATGAGAAAGTTCTTAAAGTTTCTAAATCTCAGTTTATTCATTTGTGTAATGGAGAATATTGGACCAGATAATGGTCAAGGCCTGTCTCAGCACTAAGGCTCCAATGCCAACTTAATTATTGAACATTACTCATATTTCCCACTAGATGGTACCCACACCAAATAAACAGTACTTGAGAAAATTGACATTTTTCTGAGTGGTACAATTTAATAATCAGAACAGGTAACTTGTTGTGTACAACAGTTATACTGTGAGAAATAAGTTAGAGACCAATGCATACATCCATAATACCATCAAACACATATCCATCACCTCCAAAAATTTTTTTGTGTTCTTTCCTGCATGTGTGTTTTTATGTAAGAACACTTAATGTGAGATCTATCCTTTTAACACATTTAAGTGCACAATATATCATTGTTAACTATAGGCACTGTGTTGTACAGCAGATTTCTAGAATTTATTCATCTTACACAATTGAGACTTAATACCAATTATATTAGGATTTTCCTAAAGAGAACCAATAGGATACATAGAGAGATATATTAATAGATGTATGAGAGAGGAGTTTTTTATTTCAAAATATTAATTAAGGGGTTACAGAGGATTTTTAGGGAAATTGGCTCATACAATTGTGGAAGCTGAGAAGTAGCACAACAAGCCATCTGCAAGCCGGAGACTTGCTGGGATTCCACCAGCGTGGCTTAGTCCAAGTTCGAAAGCCTCAGAACCAGGGAAGCTGATGGTTTGATTCTCAGTTCTGGGATGAAGGCCTGAGAACCTGGGGGGTGGGTGTGGGGAACTGGTGTAAGTCCTGAAGTCCCAAGGTTCCAAGGCCAGAAAGTCTGGAGTTCTGATGTCCAAGGTTAGGAGGAGAAGAGTGTCCCATCTCCAGGAGAGAGAGACGAAAATCTTTTCTCCTTTGTTTCCTATCTGGGCCCCTAGCTGACTGGATAGTGCCCACCCACATTGAAGGTGGATCTTCCCCACTCCGTCCACTGACTCACAATTTCCTTTGAAAACACCCTCACAAACACAAGCAGAAGTAATGCTTTACCAGTTCTCCAAATATTCTTTTATCCAGTTGACTCCTAAAATTAACTATTTAAGCAACAACCCCTCCCTGGCAACCACCATTCTCTTCTCTGCTTCTGTGAGTTCTACTATTTTAGATACCTCATATAGGATGATATTGCTGACATATGCATATGTCAAAACTCATTAAAACATGAAACTGAACATGTGCAATTATTTTGTATATCATTTAGACCTCAATAAAGCTAAACAATAAATTATAGAGAATCACAGGGTTTTCTAGTTTTTTTTCAATTTGCTAATAAATAACTTGAGCATCTTCCAAAAATATGATTTGGAGTAATGGTTGTGAAATTAATTCAAGATATTTTATTTAATAAACATTTACTGCTTGCCTATTTAGTACACAAAAAAAATAGAATAGTTGCTTGAGGCTACACAAAGATAAATCATTCACAGGCAATCTTATAAGAAAAAGGAGACAAAAAAATTAAAACTATAATATAAGTAAAAAATGAAAATATTCAGAGAGTGCAGATATTACTTTCAGCTGCAGAAATCAGCATCGGTATTTATAAGGAGTAGGGTATTTTAGATGAGCTTTGGTTTACGGGTCCAGTGTGTTGTGTCACATAAAAAAGAAAGTAGTGGAGGATAGTAGAGGATATTAAATCTCAAACTAAGGCCTTTGAATTCGGTAGATAATGAGACAAAATTAAATCTTTTTCACACATAGACTCATGATCAAATCTGTGTTTTCAAAAGATATGTCTGCTGGTCATGAGGCTATTTGACGAGAATCAGAGGAAAGAAACAAGGCCACTCGTTGAGGGATATGACAGCACATTCACATGAGATGATGACACCCTGGAGGTGGGTGATCGAAACAGTGATAAAGGATGTGAGGCATCAAGGAACACAGGGAAAGGTGGACTGAAGCAGACAGCAAGGAAAATGGGAATAAAGACACTAACTGGATCGCTTGAAGAAAACTGGAGTCAGTTTTGTTTTTGTGAGCAATGAAAGAATCAAAAAATAATTAGCTCTGAATATCCTGAGTCTTAGAAGCCGACCCTTTGGCTTCTCTTCCTGGATGAACCCAGTTGGTTCTGCTCAGCAAGAGCAGTAGCCCCCACTTTCTTCTTTTGTAGCATGCTACTTGTTTCCTGTTGATTTAAAAGCCTTCCAGATCTGTTGAGTCAGTGTTATGATTGCAGCACCATCTAAAGGAAATAACTCATAGCTGAGTCTTTGTTGAATCTGTTAGGAAGAGCTACAGAACTGTGTAGACCTTTTGGATGGTTATTTTAAGGAAACTTTTCAAGATGTTTGAAAAGCATTTAAAAAAAAAATACCCATGCATGGTCCCAGGAAGCTCTTTGTCTCTTTCCCTCTTCTCATAAGCACAAAGCCCCCTTAATTGAGTTCAGCTTAGTTTAAAAAAGTTAACTAAGCATCAGCTACACACCATGTCCTGTGCTAGGCTCTGGGAACACAAAGATGAATAAAATAAGATTCTTGCACCTTTGAGCTCAGAGGAAAGATTATAGGACAGCTGATCATTCCTCTGGTGGGTTGGAGGTGAGCACTAGTTGGTAAGGTTCATGGAGGAAGTGATGCCTAAGTAAACTAGGATGTTTCGGGTTCAGCAAATAGCCTGAGCAAAGACAAGGAGGCCTGAAATAGCGTGCCGTGTGTTAGAAACTAGGAGTGCTAGCTGGGAGGCAGGTGCTGAGGTGAGAAGCACAGGCAGGAACACACCACGTGAACAAGACGAGGACCTCACTTTTTGATTGCAGGTGATGGAGAGAAACACTGAGGTGTTTCAAGAGGAGGCTGATGGTAAAGACTAGCACTTTAATTTGCGAGGGGAGAGGGAATGATTTTATCTTAAAAACAAGTGATACAGCAATTTTAAACAGGAAAAAAAAAAGGTAGAAAACAAGAGGCAGTGAAGCAGAAGGAGGCAGGCCAAGGAGAGGAAGAACCTGGCAGCCTGTCCACTCCCAGACAAACACTTTTCAAATTTTAATATGTACAGATTTTAGTATGGATGTTGTTATTGGCCACTGGGTCTCAGCACACCATGGGAGTCTTTCAGTGTCTCAGTCAAAACATGAATCAGAAAGGGAAACTTCCCAAACGTTACATATGCTCTACCCAGAACTGTGATAGCTGCTTCAGCCTGAGCCCTGTCGTTACCATGAGCCCTGTCGTTACCATGACAACCTTCACACCAGCAGGAAAGGCTGATGAAGTTGCTCTGATCCAGAAGCTCTGCCTCAGCATTTGATTCTTTATAATTTTTAGTATCCAGTGAATCATGGCCAGCCTCCTGGGCATGCCAAGTTATACATCAGAAATCTTAAATTCCCTAAATTCTATTTCAGTATAGCATGCTTCCCCCGTGTATACACTTACTTGTGGGATCAAAACTGGCCCAATCCAAAGGTGTTTTCGGACCTCAAAAGAATTGTTTTAATGAATCTGGCAATGAATGAAAGTAGAAAAAAGAAAAAAAATAGTTTATAATAAGTAATTACAAAAATGATGTACAGTATGAGCCCATAAAAATACATGCATATATGGCACGTGTATAAACCTATGAAAAGAAAGAAAAAAAGCATTAATAAGGTAGGGGTGCAGAGGTGAGGGTGGATGGGCCACATGATAATCAAGTGAAGATTTAATAGAAGAACAGGTTTGAGAGAACTGACGTCGCTACTTCTTCAAGTTGCTGGCGGTAACATATTACTGTGCCATTGAAGTTCATTATTATGTACCTGGGGGGTTCAGACAATCAAAATGAAGCAGCGTAGTGGACATTTCCTGCTTCGAGCAACTTAACATCAACCGCTCCCGCCTGTTGGTGACAGAACGGCAACTTCAATGCAGGTGCACTGTCTCCGCGCAGCCCTGTGCGTCAGAGGAGGCTGGTTCCATTCTCTGCTCCAGGTGCCATCCCTGACTGGCGCAG
Source organism: Avahi laniger (assembly GCA_963575035.1). Classification (NCBI taxonomy): domain Eukaryota; kingdom Metazoa; phylum Chordata; class Mammalia; order Primates; family Indriidae; genus Avahi; species Avahi laniger. The sequence goes on from CAUYSK010009214.1 coordinate 22,750, forward strand.
CCCTTCTGCAGGTTTCATTCTCTTGGCCACAGTGACCATTCCAGGGACAGGCATGGACATATAACTAAAATTTTAGCCCATGAGACCTGAGGAGAAATTTTCCGAGGGTTTCTAGGAAAGAAATGTCCTTGCCTTTCTGAAATAAGTGCAGGAAAAGACACTTTCTTCCTGTTGGAGGAAGCCTGGAGCCCAGGAGCCGCTGGCAGACGTGTTACGACCACAAACAGAGCCGGTCCTGCGCAGAGGCAGAGCATGTGGGAGGCAGCAAGAGACGGAAGGCAACTGGGTCTTGGCGGTAAAATTGTTCCAGGGATTAAGCCTAAAACATGTCCATTGTTTGTAGGTTACTAGAGGCCATGAACTCCCTTTGCTGTTTAATCCAGCTTGAGACAAACCTCCAATAATTGCATTCAAAATATTTCTTAATAATCTCTTCTCCGCACAGTAGACTCTTCTTTTCATATTATGTTTTCCCTTACCACCTGCTTTGAATGATAAAATACCATAAACTCTTGGACTCTTGTGAGAATAAAAATCAGTTCCATTGAATTTCCTATAGATTCTGCCACATGCTGTTTTCAGAAATATGTTCTTTCCCTAAGTCTTCACATGACATAGCTTCCTTGTGGCCATAGGAATATGCTGTTATCATTGTTCCCTCTCATCTTTAACTAAGATGAAATCTGCCTAGGTTCAATACAAAGGTTCAAAGTGTTTTCCTCTCTTTGTCCAGATCTTTTCTTTCATGAAACAAAACCAAAATAGGTTTTAATCAGACCACTTGCCTCCATTACAATTATTTTCATTCATCCCAGACGATGGCATTAGGCAATGTCAGTCTTGTGTTTCAGTCTGGTGATCATTCCCAAGTTAGAAGAATATGGTTGGAGAAAACCCACTATGTCAGGTAGTGGATTGTTAATACAAGGAGTTTATTTAAAAAAAGTATCGGTGAGTTTAAGTTATAGTGGACAAAGCAGGAAACGGCATCCGCAATACCTCAATTTCTCATTCTTGGTTCCTAGGTAGGATAGAGTCTGCTCATACTCTCAGGGTAGAGGTGATTAGAGAAGATATATAGCGACTCTTTCTTGACTATGTTTTAACTCTTTTAACTCTTTTTTGCCCCTGATTTTGGATGTCTATTCAAGTGAAAGGTAAGTTGTGATGTTGGATCTCAACACAGTATCTGAGCAAGCAGCCTACCTCCCATCCACGTCCTCCCTGTGACCAGTGCTCAGGGCTCCTATAGTACGCCCTCAATAGCCCCACGTGTCATATCAAGTCATCGTCACCAGAAGTGGGAGCTTACTTCTCATTCGCCCAACTACTTCTATTTTTCTTAGATTGTAAACCATTATTAGAAACTAACATTTTCAAATATTTGCAGGGCAATGACAAGTGAAAGGTTTTGGTTTTTTGTTTTTTTTTTTTCTTTTCTTAAAGCAGTATCCGAGCCACTGACAAGGTTGCTCATCTTGTTGTTTGTTGCTCTTACTAGAGGCCATGGATTTCTCATCAGTTCTCTTTTCCAATTCGTGAGATAGTCACAAACTGAATGTTAAGAACTCCTTTATATAATTACTTATCAATATAGTTGTGAATTTTTGTCTTTTTCTGTGTGTGAAATGCTCTGTTAGGAGTGTTAATCAGGTGTCATTTGCAATAAGAATTTCCAGAGCTGTAATTTTAAATAGATTAAACTGGAAATACTGTGTTCGAATGCTCACAATCCTTGGGTGATACAACTTCTTTCTGGCAATTTCCAAACTCAGGCATGAAGAGATTTACTCACATCCCCAAATTCTTCTTCCTAATGGGTACAGAGGTTACTAAATAACCTGTAACTTCCTAAAAGAACATAAAAATAAGATTCTAATAATATTAATAACTCTCAGTTACAGTTAATTGCATTAATATGTAACTATGGAATGTTTAAATAGTAATTAATTTTTAAATGATTTATTATATTCTAATGTGATATTTTAATGTGATATAAATTATTCTATAAAAAGGGACATTTCATTTGATTTCAAATACTGGTATGTTTCCACTTAATTTAAAAGGTTTAGCCATTTAAACTCACCTTCTGAACTGCTCATACACTGATGGTGGGAGTATAAATTGGTACAACCACTTTGAGAAACTATTTGGCAGTATATTAGGAGGCTACGCATATTCATATCCTGCAATTTAACTATTCTAGTCTTATTTATAAACCCAACAAAAATGCATCTATATGTTCTGTCCGGAGCCATGAGGCCCGGCAGCCGCTTATCCAAGATGGCCGCTAGCCATGTGGATCTGCCCCATTACCTAAAATGGCCGACCAAGCCCGCACATTTGCAAAAGCCTGCGAAAAGAGCTTGTAAGTTTCCATTTACCCAGTGTGACGTAACCCTTGGGCGGCCGGCGCGCTGGAATCTCCATGGCAGCTCCCGCCTTGGAAAGTACTGCCTAGCTACTTCCTCTTTCTGCCTTACTTAAACCTCTGCCCTACTGCCAATAAACGAGACTTGATCAGACTCCTGTCTTGTCTCCATTTCTTGTGTCTTGCCTTTCCCATTTCCCACTCCCTCCTCCCAGGTACCCACGAATAACTGGTCCCGCGGGACGGGACAATGTTCCACAAAGATCTGTACTAAGATGTCCATAGAATGCTATTCATAATGGCCCCAAACTAAACACTATACAGGAAGAATAAAAAAGACACATAATTATGGTATTTTCACACAGTGAAATATTAATACTATGCTATGATGAGAATGAGTGATCTACAACTATGTGCAACAATAGAAAAGATGTCAGAAACATAAAATTAAGCAAAAAATAGCTATACATAGAGGATTGCATATTGTACAGTCCAACTTATTTTTAAGTAAAATATCCAACAAAACTTACCTCTGCTTTTTGAAGTAGGGTAGCAGTTACTCTTGGAATTTTGACTGGAAATGCACTTGGGGGATGGTTCTGGTGACTCTCTGTCTCTCGATGTGAGTGCTGGTTTCATTGGGTGTGTTCAACTTGTGAAAATGCATTGAGCTGTATGCTTAGAACATTAGCGCACTTACTTAAATGAAAACTTTAAAAAAATTTAAAGTGTCCTCATGTTTACTATCCCTTACTGTAAGTGTTATGGAGTATTGATTTTTATATTTGTAGTTGCAGCCTATAAACATTGATAGTGATATGTATAAATGAGTTGCATCAGTTACTAGCACTAAAAAAAGATGGGGAAAATAATTTGAAAATTTCGTTCTTTATTTTCATTTTGGTGGTGGTAGACTACTAAAGAGGCTACAATTCTTTACAGCTTTTGTCATCAAAAAGGCAGGATCTGTTTCTCTACCTCTTGAATATGGGCTTGCTTTGGCCAATATGAACTCTGAGTCTGGGCCTTAAGAGGTTTGGCAAGTTTCTCTTATCTTTCTTGGAATGCTGTGACCTCCATGTAACAAGGTTAGGCCAGCCTGCTGGAGGACAAGAGAACATATGAAGGAAGACTCCCACAAGCGAGTTCCCAGGGACCTGCTAGCCAACTGCAGACACATGAGCAAGCCCAGACAAAACCAGCAGAAGAACTGTCTACCCAATCTACACAGGAAACTAAGTAAAGGGTTATTGTTTTAAACTTCTAAGTTTTTATGCAGCAAAAGCTAACAGATGAGAGCCCTTCCTTCACAAAACATGCTATGAATATTCCATCAAGCTGGTCCACATGGACATGAATATACACATTGCACTGGCTCCACCTTCAAAATATATCTGAAATCAGACCATTTCTCCCCATTTCCAATCTACCATTGTGTGTCACCTGGATTACCGTAATAGACTTGTAAATCTTCTCCTGCTCTTGCCTTGTAAGAGTCTGTTCTCCACCAACAGCTAGAATGAAAGCAAAGAGATCATGTCCCTCCTCCACTCAAAACCTTCCAAAGTTTTCCCCTCTCAATCAGAATAAAACCCAGTATTTTCCTAAAGTGGCTACAAGGTCCAACGAAGTTTGGCCTCCTCTTACCTCTTGTACCTTGTGTTCTACTCCTCTTCCCCTTTATTCACTGCCCCAGCCACTTCAGTCTCCTCGATGTGCCTCAAGGGTACTACGCAGGATCTCACATGTGCACATGCTGTTTCTTCTGCCTGGAATGTTCTTTGTCCAAGTAGCCGCATGTCTTGCCCCATCAGCTTCTCCACGTGTTTGCTCAGTGACCATCCTATTTAAATTTCTATTCTCCAGCAGCACTTCTCGTTATCCTTCCATGTTTCCCTCCGTAGCACTTATTGTCACCTGAATTGGCAGGTGCATTTGTTTCCTGGGGCTTCCATAACAAATTACCACAAACTTGGCTGCTTAAAATAACAGAAATATATTGTTTTACAGTGCTGGAAGCCAGAAGTTTGAAATCAACATGTCAACAGGGCTGTGCTTCCTTTGAAAGCTTTAGGGGAGAAGCTTTACTTGTATCTTCCAGCTTCTGGTGGCTCCAGGCATTCCTTGGCTTGTGGATGCATAACTGTAATCTCTACCTTCATCTTCATGTGGCCTTCTCCTCTGTCTCCTATTCTCTCTTATTTAAGGAACTTGTCACTGGACTTAGAGTCCACCCATATAACCAAAGATAGTCTCATTTTGAGATCCTTAACTTTGCAACTTTTCTACTGAGGATGTGAATATATCTTGTTGAGATCCATTCACCCACTACAATATGTATTATGCATGTATGCGTGGATGTGCAAATATATTATCTGATATCTGTCCCTCCCCATGAGGGTGACAGTTTTTGTGTTTTATTATTGAATCCCTAGAAGTACATAGTAGATACTTAATATATATTAGTTGAATGAATGGATGAGTATAGTGACTTAAGATATATACTGTGAGTGTAATTAATATTTTTATATTTTATTTTGTGAATTTCCTTATGAGTTTGGTTGGTGATAACCAAATCCTCAGGGCTTGGTCTCTGGGTAAACTACTGACACTGACTACCAGACTCATATCATGGTTGCCCCCATTAACTCACCTAATGCCAAAGCTTCTAGCTTGCTTTGTGTGTCTCACTTTACAATTAGCTTGTTTTTTGTGAATTTAACCATTACACTGCTATATATTTCTCTGTTGAGGCGGATTCCTACACTGGCCTGATCTGTACCCTCTTCATTGCTGAGCCTATGCACTTGCGTATTCTGTTCACAAAGAGATCAAGGCTGTTGGGGGGAGGAAGGGCAACATACGTAACCTAAACATCTGTACCCCCACAATATGCTGAAATAAAAAGAAAAAAAGAGATCACGGCTGTATTCCTGATTCCCATCTGTTCTTTGAAACAAACTTAAGAGAATTTACCAAGAAACTCTATTTCCACCCTCTCTCTCACCCAGAAACTTGTGAGAAATAATAAAGAAATAAACAACCCATTGTATTTTCAGCCTCCCAGGTTATGTATATACAGCTAGTCAGTGCTGGATGGTTTTAGACAGGTCTGGAGAGTACAGTCCTCCTAGTTAGTGTCCCCATGTCAACTCTAACCAAGTGGCAGCTTACTTAGATCTTACACTTCCCCAGATCCTTAACAGGCAAGCTCTTTTCCATCATGTTAGTTGATCCACCTTACCACTGTTCAAGGGAGGATGAGCAAGCATTATTATTCCTCTTTTATGAGAAGCAGTGTTTCAGACAGTATAGATGGTTTGTCCAAGGTTACATGGTAAAAATATACTTAACCAAGGAAGTAAAAGATCTCTACAAAGAGAACTACAAACACTGAGGAAAGAAGTCTCAGACAATGCAAACAAATGGAAAAACATACCATGCGCATGGATCAGTAGAATCAACATTGTTAAAATGTCCATATTACCCAAAGTGATTTACAAATTCAATGCAATCCCCATCAAAATATCAATGTCATATTTCATGGATCTAGAAAAAATAATTCTATGCTTCATTTGGAACCAGAAAAGAGCCCAAATAGCCAAAGCAATCGCAGGCAAAAAGAACAAATCTGGAGGCTTCACATTACCAGATTTCAACCTATACTACAAGGCTATAGTAACCAAAACAGCATGGTATTAGCACAAAAATAGAGACATAGACCAAAGGAACAGAACAGAAAACCCAAGTATAAAACCATACACATACAGCCAACTGATCTTTGACAAAGCAGATAATAATGTACACTGGGGAAAAGAAGCCCTATTCAATAAATGGTATTGGGAAAATTGGATAGCTATATACAGAATATTGAAACAGGATCCATATCTCTCACCACTCACAAAAATTCATTCAAGATGGATGAAAGACTTAAATAAAGCATGAAATCATAAGAATTCCATAATAAAATATTGGAAAAACTCTTCTAGATATTGGTCTAGGCAAATAATTTATGAAGAAGATCCCAATGGCAATCACAGCAACAACAAAAATAAATAAATGGAACTTGACCAAATTAAAAAGCTTCTGCACAGCCAAGGAAATAATCAAGAGTGAATAGACAACCTACAGAATGGGAGAAAATATTTCCAAGCTATACATTCAATCAAAGGCTAATAACCCAAACCTCAAAGAACTCAAGCAAATCAGCAAGGAAAAAAACAAACAACCCCATTAAAAAGTGGGCAACAGAAGTGAAAAGAAGCTTTTCCAAAGAAGGTAGACAAATGGCCAATAAACATATGAAAAAAATGCTCAACATCACTGATTATCAAAGAAATGCAAATTAAAATCAAAATGAAATACCACCTTACCCCAGTTACAATGGCTTTTATTAAAAAGTAAAAGAACAATAGATACTGGCGTGGATGCAGAGAGAAAGGTATGCCTATACACTGTTGGTGGGACTGCAAATTAGTACAGCCTCTGTGGAAAACACTATGCAGATTCCTCAAAGACCTCAAAGTAGACCTACCATTTGATCCAACAATCCCACTCCTGGGCATTTACCCAAAGGAAAAGAAATCAATTTATCAAAAAGCCACCTGCACTCGACTGTTTATTGCAGCAAAATCCACAATTGCAAAGATGTGGAAGTGCCCATCATTTCATGAGTGGATTAACAAAATGTGTATATGTATATTATGGAGTACTACTCAGCCCTGAAGGAGGATGAGTTAAGGCCATTTGCAACAATTTGGATGGAACTAGAGACCATTATCCTAAGTGAAGTATTTAAGGAACAGAAAAACAAACACCACATATACTAGCTATTAAACTGAAACTAACTGAGGAGCACAGATGTGTATAGAGGGAATCTAGCAGGAGGAGGGGTATAGAGGGATGGGCGAAAGCCTACCTAAGGGTACAATGAACACTATCTGGGTGATGGGCACACTTATAACCCTGACTCAAGCATAACAAAATTGATACATGTAACCAAAGACATTTGTACTCCCATAATATTTTGAAATAAAAAAATTCTAAAAAAAAATACACACACACACACACACACACACACACACACATATATCTGGGGCTATAACTCTGGTTGTTGTCAGAGTTTTTTATCTTTTATTTCCTAATCCCTACAAAACATGTCTTTGCCTGTTTTTAATGCACATATTTAATATCCCCATATGACTGTGTCATCGTATTTTGATTCATCTGAATATTTCAGAAAACAATTCCTCTTTTATGTGACTGGGTTTTAAATGGAAATACATTCATAACCATTTCTTTATTGCCTCAAAGGAGCAGAATGCACTCTAGGAGCAAACATTAAATCATTTTCAATTTGAGTGTTGTTTTCTTTTATATATTTATTTTCTAAAGCGAGGTGTGCTTGCACTTTATTTTTGTTTCTTTTCTGGGACCTATACTTCACATTTGTTTGTTTTTATTTCATTATCTGTTTTCCAGGTATGGTAATTCATGATTCCAACCATTAGCTTCCATGCTTGGCTTCTGAAACAGCATATTTTCTCTCTAGGGAAACTCCATTCAATAGAAAAAGGACCCAGGGCTTGGAGTCAGGGAACCTGAGTTTTTGACCTCTGCTCTACAATGTTTGTGGCTGTATATTATTTACTTCTTTGAACATTTGTTCTAGAAGTTTATAAAATGGAGCAAATAATACCACCTTCTTACTTCTTACTTCAAAAGAAAGAAAAAATATTTCTAAAAGTGTCGTTTGTTCTTAGACGAAAGATGTTGTAAATGGGAGAAGCTCTCTTGTTTAAAGCTATTCTAATAAAAGCATTAAATTCCTACTGATGTTGGCCTGCTGTATTGAATACAACTTAAAGCTCCCTTTGCCATTGCTAAACTGTGAACCCGGCTTGGGCATATCTACATGCCCTTCTGTGGGTATGTGGACATATCTGATCAGAGCGTGTACGTATGGGGTGTCAGAGAAATAAGTGAGGGGAGTTGAGAATCATAGGGGCATGGAATGAAAATCTCTGCCAAATCCTAAAATTGGGCTGGTTACTTGAATCTGAGATGAGTGTGGAGAGAGTGAGAGCCAAGAGAAGCAAAAGGAAAATGAAGAGAAATGAGAGAACATCGAGATCACAAGAAAGAGGACTGATGAGGCCAAGTTTCATTCAGCAATTGATATATTGGATATTTATTTATAATATGTTTTACACTCATTCAGTAGAAGATATAAACATTGTGACATTTAGAAGAGAAATATGAAATTCATAAAAGGCAAATATATAAGTAAGCATATAAGTTATATGAGAAGATGAAACAATTGTATAAGGTGAAGTTCACTTACAGATAAGAGAGAGCATTCAACTGTCTGAAGCAGAAAGGGATTTAATGGAGGCAAGAAGGTGCTTGCACAGAGTGCTGGAAGGACTACAGAAGCAGCCTCTAGTCTCTGCCACCAAAATGCACTCCGAGCACAACATCAAGAATGGGACTGTGGAGGGAGCTGCTACCTCTGTATTGTTTAGAAAGGTGGGAAATCAGGAAGCCACCATCTAATCTGTGGGTCCCAGAGATTTTAATGTTTGCTAAATCCAAAAACAGCTAGCTCATATATCACCACTGTGTCTCTTCCCACCACCATCTCTCTTCCCACTTAACTCGGTAATAAATTTACTCACAGTCTTAGAAACCCTATTTCAGTGTCACAGACAAAGCCATTTGGAGTCTAGTTCTCTGTATAAGATGTGCATGCTTAGAGCACAGACCACGTGCCCAGATGCAGACACCCAAGAGCCTGAGATTGATGTAGATATGGTGATGTTGTATTAACATAGATAATATCCCAACTGAGGCATTAAAGGAGAAAGGACAGAGGAAACTGAGCAGCACTCAATCAGTCCTTTCTGATTAATCTCAATAGACTAGTCAGATCTGATGGCCTGGCAGTAGGCGAGTTTCTTCAGAGCTTCTTTGACCTCTCGGTTTCTTAAGCAGTAAATGAAAGGATTGAGAGCAGGGGTGACAATGGCATAGAAGATGGAAATGATTTTGTTCATGTTGAAGGCGTGGATGGCTCGGGGTCGGGCATACATGAAAATAATGGCTGAATAGAAAATGGTGACCACCACAAGGTGGGAGGCACAAGTGGAGAATGCTTTCTGCTTTCCTGTGGGCATGCGTAAGACAGTGGCCAGAATGTATGCATAGGACAGGGCAATGATGGACAGTGGGAAGAGGAAGATGACCAAAGCCAGGATAAAGTCCACCAACTCAGCTATGGACATGTCTGTGCAGGAGAGGTTAAGGACTGGAGAGATGTCACAGAAGAAGTGATTGATGACATTGGGGCCACAGAAGCTGAGGCGAGAGATGAAGTAGATCTTTGCCAAGGAGATGCCAAACCCAATGGCCCAGGAACCCACAGCCAGGTGGAAGCAGAGCCCATGGCTCATAATGGTTGGGTAGTGGAGTGGGCGGCAGATGGCCACATAACGGTCGTAGGCCATGGCTGCCAGAAGCACACATTCTGTGCACATGAGTGCAATGAAGAAGTAAAGTTGTATCATACAATGAGTGAAGGAGATGCTGTTGCTCGCAGACCAGAAACTAAACAGCAACTTGGGCACGGTCACAGAGATGTACCAGGTCTCCAAGAAGGACAGGTTGGCCAGGAAGAAGTACATGGGCTTGTGCAGTGGCCGATTTTGCTGCACCAATAGGATGATGGTCACATTTTCAGCCACTGTCAGAAAGTAAGCCACAAGGAACATCAGGAACACTGCTGCACGCATACTCAAGTTCCCAGGGAATCCCACTAGAATGAATGTGGTGACCCGTGTCTGGTTCTCCACTTCCATACTGGAGACACAGAGCTTAGTTCTTCTGTAGGAAAAATCATTTGATCAGACTCCATAGTCCAGCTAAAATCTTTTGTTCTTGATTTTTCTGACTACCAATAACAGTAACAGTTACCATTTGTTAATAACATATTATAGGTTGGACCACAAACTGGGTACATTATGTACATAACATAATTTAATTTCCACATAGCTTCTTATATATATGTATATGCATGTGTGTGCCTGTGTGTGTGTGCTAGTAAATCTATTTTAATGATGAAACAACTCAGTCTTGGAGAGATATTAAGTTACTGATCACATCACCACTGGTAGCAGGGCAGGAATCACATTGAAGCCTAAGTCTAAAGCCCATGCTCTATCTAATACCCCAAGCTACCTTCACCTCCAAAGCAAACTATCAAGCCTCCATGTTCCATTTGACAATTGCTTGTTCCAAAAAATACACCTGGCCCTCCTATCCCATCACCTGTGCAGAGCTCTGGAAGTTCTTCCTAACAACTCCTTTATCCTTCATATGCTGTGACTGTCTTTTCCTCTGACATCCCGGGATATGGAAAGTACTGCCATTAACTGTGAGATACTCGGGACACAATGAAGTGGGGAGAGTTGGGCTTTTCAGTGTTAAAGACCTGAACCTCATTCAAGTTTCAGATCCGCCACTGATTTGCTAAATGACCCTGAAATCTTATCCTCTCTAGGATCCAGTTTCCTCTTTTGGAAATGTGGATACTAATTTTTATTCAGCTTATGTTACTATGGATCATAATCCAAGTGAGATAATGTAAATGAAATAGTATATAAACTATAAATGACAATAAGTGCAAAAGGGGCCCTTGCCCCATGTGAGAGCAGTAACGAAGGTCAGTATAGGATGCAGGAGGGAAGACAGGAGCTGCTATGAGCCAAGCAGAGCATTGAGCAAAACAAACATGGGCCTCACCCTCAGGGAGCTTGAGGTGCTTGTGGGTGGGGATGGGGGTCACTAGGTGGAGATTTAGAAAATAAACAAATATAGAAATGCATAACAAAATTTGAGATATTTTCCAAGAAGGTTCAAACACAGAAAACAATACTAGTATGATCAAGAGAGATCCCTCTGACCTTGGAGGAGACACCCTTTAGGCTGGGCAGGATTCCAGGACCCTGGCCCTTTGAAGGGCTGAATGGGGAGAGAACTGTGCCCATGGAGGCTGCCATGGCTGTGCTGTGATGGATGGGGAGGGAGCCAGGGCTCTCTGGTGGGAAGATAGGCAAGATCAGAACACGCAAGACCCCACAGGTTATCACAAGGGATCTGACCTGTGGTCTAAACACAATGGCAAGGAAGCAAAGGACTAAAGGTAAGTGGGGCATATGATCTATGTTATGGGAAGGTAACTCTCGCTACAAAATGGACTCTATGGAGGCAAGAGTGTGAGCTACGAGATTAGTTGGAGGCTACTCAGAAAAGGTGACTGCGACTTGAATACTATGACTTCAGAGAAGTGGGTGGTGGATTTAAGATATGTTTTAGAAGTAGAATTCTTAACAGTAATTGATGGATTGGATACATAAGGTGAGGGAGAGAAAGAAATCAAGGAGGGATCTCAGATAAGTGGCCTATTACATAGAGGTGTTGCTGTTTACTAAGACAGGAAAACTGGGGCTGTTTACAAGCGCTTCCCTCACACTGGAAGAGATGGCGATGGACAAGAATTTGGTAGGTTATGTTTTGATTAGTTTTAACAACCTAGAATGTCCTCTAATAATAATTTATTGTGCACTTACTAGGTGTCAGGAGGTTCAGTAAGTACTTTTCATACAGTATCCAATTTAACCTACAAAATAATGCTAATGAGGCCTTGTTTTTCCAATTTCACAGAAGATTCTGTGGTTTAGACAGATTGAAACTATTTCCACGTTAGAGAGTGATGAAATCACAATCGTAGGGAAGCCCAGGTCTGACTGCAAAGGCATGCCCCAACCACTAGGCTGACACACATGCAGATGAAGAATATCAGATTTTAGACTTACTGCTACTTTTTTACATCTAAAGTTTCTGACTATTTTAGGAAATGTTCTTTAATCATAGTGAAATTTCATTATAGGCATAGACTGTTAGAGATGAGCCCAAATTAAAAAAAAATAAAAACAATATGACACAAATACATATTCAATCAGATCCACGAAACAGAAATGAACATACAGAAATGCTTGGAAAATGTATCAGAGAAGAGATACTCATTGGATAAGTTTTGAAATATAAATTAGTGAGAGGCAGAGGGATTTTAAGCAGATGAATCAGAGTGAACAAAGACATTGAGGTCTGAAACAGCCTGGAATTTTCAGGGAAGCAACTCATGATTACCTGATTGCTGTGTGGATGGGCAATTCAAGAGTGAGCCAATAAGTAGAAAGGGATGTATTGGGGGCGAGGAGAGAAAGTGTGTGAGTGAGAGAGAGAGAGAGAGAGAGAAAGAGAGACTGTTGTCAAGGGCCAGATCATGGAGACCTTCGTATACAATAGTGAAGATTTTAAGAATTATCCTGTAGTACAGACAATAAATAATCACTACATGTCTGTCAGCAGCATGATAACATCCTCATAGTGCACCTTGGCTTTTGATGTGGGAGGATGGATTTGGATGGAACAGGCTCGCCAAACCGGAAACTGATAGACCAGTTGGAAGACCCTCCCCCCCAGCAGACACTTAAGACACACACAAAGAAGAGAAAAATCACCCCAGCTAATGTTTGTTAAAAAAAAAAAAAAAACAGGCCAGATGCGGTGGCTAACACCTGTAATCCTAGCACTCTGGGAAGCCGAGACGGGAGGATTGCTTGAGCTCAAGAGTTCGAGATCAGCTCGAGCAAGAGCGAGACCCTGTCTCTACTATAACTAGAAAGAAATTAGCCAAACAACTAAAAAAAAAAAAAAAAAAAAACAGAAAAAATCAACCGAGCATGGTGGCTCAGGCCTGTAGTCCCAGCTACCTGGGAGGCTGAGGCAGGAGGATAGCTTGAGCCCAGGAGTTCGAGGTTGCTGTGAGCAAGGCTGACGCCATGGCACTCTAGCCCAGGCAAGATAGTGATACTCTGTCTTAAAAAAAAAACTAAAAAAAAAAAAACAAAGATGAACACACTTAGCTATCCCTGTACACAAGTTACATAAGTAAGTTTGTACTCCTAGAGGAAATTCTATAAGAAAAAAAGACTTTTTTATTTCTTATCAACTATATGAAGAAGCATAGGTACTAACTGTTGTATACTAATGGGAGGCATTATGGTATTTATATACATTATCTCACTATAAAGTCTGTAGGCCCTTTTATTTATAGTAGTTTTTACTCCACACTCAAACATGTTAGCCCTCACAGCATATTCTACCATTGGTCTAGAATCAAACATCTTAGTTTCTTTCCATTCTTATGCTTACTGCTATGTATTTTCCCCTAATTTGGTCAGGATTCTATACAAATGCAGGTTCCAAGTAATTTGAAATTGATGAAAACATAACCTCTGTCCCTGCCAAGACAGCAGCAGTTTTTGTAACCACCATCACAAACAAGTGGCCAGGAAGATGCAGCAGTCTGCAGTACAGGGGGGCATGGCAGGGATCTGGAGGTTGGGACCATAATCTGGGGCACCTATTTCTGATCCAAGAGACGTCTTTCAAAAGCGTAGGGGTGTCTATTCCCTCAGCTCACTGCAAAACTGGCTGCACTTAGATTTCATGAGATGAGAATATCATCCTGACCGACGGCTGGGAATTGAGAGTGGGTAGCTCGGAGAGGCAGTCAACATTTTAGGTTTTTGATGTCGCTGTGCCACAGGAGCCTGAAACAGGGCTGCCTGCGCAGAGCTGCCTCACTGAAGCGAGATGCTCTGAGAGGGAAACTCACCTTGGCGCGGCAGCCTCTGATGGAGTGGTACGTGAAAAGAAATTCTTCACTGATTCTAAAATAGGAAGAAGTAGAAAAAAAAGATTCAAGTATTGAATAGATGGGATGAACCCACTCCCTACTCCTAGAAGGAGCAAATGGGCACAGATTACCCCACTGCTTCCATGCTGATACCCAGGACAAGACAAGAGGAGAGCCCTGGGCACGAGGACCACACCTGCGCCTGGTGTGGCACCAGGCTGGCTCTTCCAACACCCCGGGGCCAGGGCACCCATCGCCTTCTTGGCGAACGTGGCAGTGGTCTTAGGCACACCAAGCTTTGAAGACCTTTGGATTCTGACGGCTTTATAGAGCATCAAGACTTTCCCTACATCTCTGCCAAGACCCAAGAGAAAACAACCTTGACAGTGGCAGCTCAGATCTCTTGTGGGATCCAAGAGAAATTTTCATTGCCCATTGTGGCGATCTTAATTGTTTTATATGATTTTAGTTCCATAGGGGGAAACAATCCACTATGGTCATATCCTTTGAAAAGAAGCAGATTTTAACTTATTTTTTGTTGAAAAATGAAGAGAAAAAGGTACTGCAGTTAAATCTCTATGTACAGATTCTCAATTATTCTTCAATCTTTGGCTTACTTAAAACAGGATGATTATATAAGCACTCCAAGGGGGATATGGATATCCAAAGTAGACTGATATTGCTACATGTTAGTAAAATGTACATAAAAGTTTTTATTTTAAATGCTTATGCCATACTTATACGCTAAATAAATTTATCGCAATGGGATCATTGTCACTTTATCAGCTACCTTTAGGTACCATTTGATCAATATTTCACATTCTGGAATATAGCTCTAGTTTATTAAATATCACTTATCTGCAGCCTGCAGAATTGTTAAGTAGCTCTCACACAAAGAAAAGCTGTCAGATTCACTGTGGTTTCATGAAATGGTAGATGAAAATATTGAAAGTTATAAATAGTTCAGTCTGGAATGCCACACGTGTTTATGGTAATTAAGCCAGCACCCTTTAATATACTTTCTCTTATGGGACTGAAGTGTGAAAAACAGATTGCAATAGATAAAAATAAGGCACTTCTTTCAAATCTCTGGCCTCAACTTATCTCAAAGTCCCAGAAAAACTCTGACATCGCCTGAAATATATCGTTTGATATTAACCACAAATTTTCAACATGAATTTAAACTATTGTGATGTGGTGGTCACTAATAGAAAAATGACAGAATTTCCACCAAATAATTGGTCACCTGTGAGGTGGCAGAGTGCTAGGAAGAGCATATTTCTCCAGCTATGGAGAGCATTCTGTGAATTATTGTGACTATGAGCTTTGATTCTTGGGGTCAGAATTTCATACCAATAATTCCAAGTAGATTGTAGATATTCAGCAGATACAAAATGGCTCTATTCTAGGACACACTGACACAATCTTATCCTAGAATTCAGCTGTACGGGAAGCAAAAAGGAAACCTAGAGAGCTCACTGTGTTTTGTTCCTCAGGGTTTGAGGTTCTTTTTTTCAAAGAACTGACTAGAAGTAGACTACCATTTGATCCAACAATTCCACTGCTGGGTATCTACCCAAAGGAAATGAAGTCATTTTATCAAAAAGACACCTACACTTGAATGTTTATCACAGCACGATTCACAACTGCAGACATGTGGAATCAACCTAAGTGCCCTTCAATTCATGAATGGATAAAGAAAATGTGGTATATATATATATATGCACCATGGAGTACTGCTCAGCCATAAAAAGGAATGAAATAATGTCATTTGCAGCAATGTGGATGAATCTGGAGACCATTATCTAGGAATGGTATCTCAGGAATGAAAAATCAAACACCATATGTTCTTACTAATAAGTGAGAACTAATAGACAGGTACACACAGGCACAAAGTGAGATAAAGGACTTGAGAAACCAAGAAGGGAGGAGGGCAGGAGGGCTTGTGTGGGATAAAAACTTATCTATTGGGTACAATGAACACTATTCTGGTGATGGGCACACCAAAAGCCCTGACTTAAGCATTATATAAGATATCCACGTAATAAAAAAAATGGTATCCCCTTAATTAATATTTTGAATTAAGAAACACCATTGTAAGCAAACATTGAAAAAATTAAATTCAACAATAAAATCCTTTAGTTTAAAAAATTAAAAATAATAACATACTCCTTTCCAAAGAGTGTAAAGTATCATAATAGTTCACTTCCATTTTTCTCCCATCTTTGTGTTATTGTTATGCATATATTTCTAAATATGTTTTAAACTGACAATACATGTCACTACCTTTACTTTATTCAGTCAATTATCATTTACAACTAATAAAAATAAATATATTTTAATCTTCATCATTTTTATGATCTCTGGCACTGTTGATTTCTTTTGTAGGTTCAAATTTCCATTTGGTACCATCTTCCTTCTTTCTGAAGAACTTCATTTAATATTTTTTTTTGCAGTGCACCCACAGGCAATAAATTATCTCAATTTTTAATCTGAAAAAATATTTCAAACCTACTTTTGAAACCTTTTAGTTTTTAAGGGTATCCCTCCTTTGTCTTATTGTTTGCCCCATTTCTGATGATAAGTGTGTTGTAATTTAATCTTTGTGTGAGTGTATGTACAATACTTATTTTTCTCTGCACATCTTCAAGATTTTCTTCCAATATTTGAGTTTTAGAAATTTGAATGTGATTTTTTTTCTATCCAGCTTATGATTCTCTGAGCTTCTTAGATCGGTAGTTTCTTTCATTGATCTCACAAAAATTTTAATAAAGATATCTTAAAATATTTCATCTATCTTTTTTCCTCTTCTTCTGGAACTCAAATTAAACATTTGCTAGATTGTTTTATATTTTTGTACAGCTCTTGGATTCCTTTTTCTGTTTTTTTCCCCATACTAACTCTTCTCTTTTTATTCCAGTTTGGATAATTTCTGTTTCCCTATCCTCATATTCACTGTTTTTCCCTGTGTTATGGTCAGTTTTGAACCCATCAAAGGGATCATCTTCTTTTCACATTGTGTTTTTATATCTAGAATTTCTATTTTAATCTTTTTTTATAGTTTTTATTGCTCTACTGAAAGTTCTCCTCTGTTCATGCATATTGTTCATGTCTTCTATATCCTTTAATATATTAATTATAGTTATGTTAAAATTCCTGTTTGATGCATCCAGTCTAGGTCATTTCTGCTTCCACTTCTTTTAAATGCTTTAACATTTAACAATGGGTAATTTTTTCTTGCTGTTTTTGAAATATAATTTTTATTAATTGCTGGAAATCTTGATAGAACAGTTTCACACTGCCTTTGTAATATAGGATATTAATCGCCATACTTTTGCCCTTACCCCAGAAATAGATGCTGTTGTGAGACTTGTGGTAGGGACTCTCACAGGGAGATCCTTCGTTTCCCTGATCCAGTCTCAGTCTTTGTCAGGCCCTGTAAATCTGAGACTTGGGAATTGGTGTTCTTCCCTCACCCCACCAGTCATGGCAGCCAAACTCTGCTTTGTGTCTGTGGCTGGTTATGGGTGGAAGTTTCTGCCTCTTTCCTAGGGGACTCTTTGTATCAGAGTGGGATTCTGGCCTGAATGGATTTCTACCCTTTCCATAAGTGTAAACTGCTTTTCCTTCTACATTTTCCGCAGTAGCAATCTACTTTTGTCTGAACAACTGGTAGGGAAGTTTCATGACCTTTCCCCAGAGGTAAACTAATGTTGATTTTGTTTGCAAAGCTTGTGGTAGGAGAAGGGGGATTTATGTTTCTCCTTCAGGAGAGAAAAGGTTTTTTTCTACTTTTCTATCATGGTCTCTTAAAGGTAATTTTATTTTCTTCTCTTACTACATTAAAAAGAAAAAGGAAAGTATTATTTTTGGTTTGCAGCAGTTTTACCCTGCTATACCTAGTCATGCTTTCATTGTTTTTCTCCTGTTTGACATTTGTAATACTTTATGCATCTGTGGCCTGATGACTTCCTTCAGTTTTGAAAAATGTTTAGCCAGTATCTTTTACATACTCTTTCTTAAGTCTTCAATTACACATATGTTAGACCTTTTCATTATAATCAAATGTTAGAACTTTTTGCCATGTTCCATAAATAACTAATGTTCCTTTTCATTTTCTTTCTTTTTTCTTTCTCCACTAAGTCAAGTTATTTTCTACTGACTTATCTTCTACTTCACAAATTCCCTTTAATTCCCTCTAATCTCCTATTCAACCTATTTTATTTTTGTTTAAAATTTATTTATTTCTTAAATCTAAAAATGCCATTTAATTCTTTTTTGTTAAATCCAGGTTTTTGATGCTATTCTCCAACATGGCTTCTTTTTTCTTAAACATGATAATATGTTAATTGGTTGTTTTAAAGACATGTCTGATAGTGCCAATATTTATGTTTCTTTGGGATTGTTTTTGCCATCAGTTTTAAAACTGAAAAATGTCTTACTGAGTACCAGTGGTCAAGAGACTAAGAAAATGAGCAGAACTATGGTAGACTCAAAGAGCTGAGAAAGCAATAGTTATATTTCAGGACTCATCAAGGAACAGGATTTCTTCTAAACATCTACACTGTTGGATGGGATTCCTGAAATACTATTCTTTAAGAATAAGGAGAAATTGCAAACATAAAAACCCCCCATATTGTAGTTAGCTCAATTAAGGTGAGCAGCCCCTAAAATAATTGCCAGTCATTAGCCAAATAAATCCTCTCTTCAGGAGGATAACATAATGTAGAACCTCAAATTACTCTACAATTTTCCAAACACAGTGTCCAATATTCAATCAAAAATTACCTGTCATAAGATATAAGACTAAAACACTGAAAAAGAGAGAAAAAAATACCCTGATATTCTTTGCCTAGTAAGCTCTCTAATTCTTCCTAGCAGGTATTCTTTTCATAATTCTATCCATTTTTTCAAATAATCTTCAGTGGGAGGGATCACCAGATATAAAATACTCCACTATAGCAAGATGTAGAAGCCTAAAATCAATATTTTGAATGTAGAGCCAACAGGATTCACTAATGATGGATTGAATATATAATGAACAAAATGGAGGAACCAGAGTATAAAACAATAGTGATAACATACATTGAGACAAGGAACTCTGGAAGAGGAATATTTTGGTTGGGGGAGTTAAAGTAGAGTTTGTTTTTGGATATGTGAAAATCCAAGTGGAGTTGTCAAGTATGCAGTTAGAGTCTGGAGCAGCACTGAGTGTGTAAATTTGGGAGTCATTAGTGTTTAGCTGATAATATGAAATTATATGACATCAACTTGGGTATTAGTGTACTTGGAGCTAATATATTTGAATCCTGAATCATCAAACATATAGACATCTGGAAGAGAATTTGGATTCTGCAAAGGAGGCTGAGAAGTTTCCAATGAGAGAGCAGGAATGCAAAGAAAATGCAGGATCTTAATGCCCCTAGAGAAGTTGAGTGAGATGAGGACTGGAAATGACTATTGGTTTTAGCAACATGAAAAATTTTAGTAATTTTTTTACACTAGTGATTTCAGAAGAATGGTGGGGGCAAAATCTTAGTTTGGACTGAAGAGTGATCGAAGGAATAGAAAATAGAAATGAAGGGTACCGTCAATTCCTTCAAGGAATCTGTATGTAAAGAAACACGTGGAGATGGGGCTATGTCTCTAAGGTGATGCATGATGTGGTTTTAAGGGGTTCTTTTTCCCCGAGATGGCAATACTACATCAAATTTGTGATTATGGGAATGATCCAGTAGAAAACAAGAAATGTGTGATTCAAACAATTCAGGTGAGGATGCATTCAGATTTTGTGGTATCTGAGGCAGGCAATTTATTGGGCACCCTTTAAGAAAAAGAATATAAAATAATGAACATAAAATGTGTATAAAAACAAATATTTATTTAGAGTATGAAACCATGAGCAGCTAAAAGTTTTAAAATGTTAAAAATACCTTAAACATGAAAAATTTATAAAATTAAAAATATTTTTTTTCTGTTAGCTGTCTGATATAGCTCTATAAATATATTTTTTCCTACTGCTTTGGCTACATAATATTTGATCACTTTTTCATAACAACGACTTTGTTATATCACTTTGGGAATGATTTTGGAATCATAGAAGGTTAGTAATTTGGTTAAATACGTAAACCAAATGGAGACAAAAATCAAGATGAAGGAAGACCACCTTTAAGATAAGAACTCCCTGTTGAATTTCAGATGGACAGGGTTGTACAGCAGGAAGGAGTTATTTAGAATAGTCTCCTAGGGGGAGGTGTGTCATCAGGTCTAATTAAAACTTCTTTCTTGATGCTGTATCCAAGTCCTCATTCCTTGTGGGTTGCAGCAACTTTATTTTGTACTTACCACTTTAGCTTTTACTTCTTCACTTTCAGCACATAGAAATATACAGCTTTTAAAACTCAATTTTATACTTAAAAGGCTTTAGCTTGTTGCATGTCTTATGACAACTTAACTTTCATGCTTTATTTTGAGCCATCTTTTGTTGCTTGAAGTTATTTTGACATTTTTTGTTGCATTTGTTATAATCTTCATGAAAGATGAGTGGGTAATAATTCAATTGACTTTTGGATGTGTAAATATGTATTTCTGCCACGTTAAAAGTGAACGATGCCACATTCTTGCAATAGCGAATTGTGCTGCCATGAACATTCGAGTGCAGATGTCTTTATAGTAGAATGTTTTGTGCTCTTTTGGGTAGATGCCTAATAGCGCTATTGCTGGATCGAATGGGATTTCTATTTTTAGCTCTCTGAGGTATCTCCAAATTCTTTTAAACAGAGGTTGCACTAATTTGCAGTCCCACCAGCAGTGTAAGAGTGTTCCTGTCTCTCCACATCCTCGCCAACATTTGTTGTTTTGTGATTTTTTGATAGAGGCCAATCTCACTGGGGTTAGGTGATACCTCATTGTGGTTT
>CAUYSK010009215.1:0-17990 GCA_963575035.1 Avahi laniger
TGGAGCCAACCAATCAAGAGTCGATACCATCTGCCACTTTCAAAGGAACCA
The DNA here is from genome assembly GCA_963575035.1 of Avahi laniger. Taxonomy (NCBI): domain Eukaryota; kingdom Metazoa; phylum Chordata; class Mammalia; order Primates; family Indriidae; genus Avahi; species Avahi laniger. The sequence continues at coordinate 52 of CAUYSK010009215.1, forward strand.
ATGGACTAAGGGGGGAAGGGGGATGGTGTGCCCAACGTGTCGTGTGAGACCTGCTTGTCATGCGCCACCGGTGTGTCGTGTGCAAAAAAAGAATAAAAGCTTCACTTTTACCCCAGGGCGGGGTCCTGGTCCGTAGGGAGGCCACTGCGTTGGTGCTCTGGGACTTGGACCCTAGCTCGAGCTAGCAAATAAACTCCTTTGCCATTTGCATCCTCAGTGACTCTGCCTCTCTGTTCCTGGGGCCGAGGGGAGCTGGATCTAACAATAAAAAGGAAGGATTTTATGGCATTGAAGGCTGAAAAAATAAATAAATTGTTTTCCCCCTTTTCTATCCTTTCTTAAGTCTTCAGTTTCCAAATGTGTTTGGTAATTTTTCTTTTTATACCATTGTTGCTTTACATTTGCCAGTGGTTTGTGCATGTGTTGAATATTTATAGAGAAACTCAATACACCATAGATCTTGTAAGTGCCTCGAGGGCAGGACCTGGGTTAATAAAGTCATAAAATTATTCATAACCATTCTCGGTGAGAGCCATATAGTATTACAAAACTATATGAATGTTAATAAAAGACTTAACAAAAGACCTAAATCACAGATCACTGAAGCCAAAATGGTAGTCATAGGAGGTTTTAGTGTTCATATCAACTTGAAATCTCGTTTCAGAAGAAAAGATAGTTTTATGTACTAGTCAGGCTATGTTACTCTGTGGGAAGCAAAAATTCCAGTGACTTAAAAGAAGGTTAACTTTTCATGCACATTGAATGTCCGTCCATCAGGGGTCAGCCGAGAGCTCTGCTCTGTACCGTCTTTATTCTGGGGCCCAGGCTTGACTCTGGGGAGTCCCCATCTGGAGCACTGCCAGTTACTTGAACAGAGCAAAAAAGATTTTCATAAATTCTGCCCTGGATCTTTAAGCTTCCATCTGAAAATGACACACATCACTTCCACTCTTGTTGCCTGAAACAAGTCCTATAGTCATGTTTAACCTAAAACAGGGTGAATACTTCACTTAGCAGAATGTGTTCCAGCTCTATCCAGGAGAATAGAAGAGGTGCTATATCACCATTGTTTCTTAGAGCTGAATAGTACTTCATGGTATACATATACCACATTTTATTAATCCACTCATGTATTGATGGGCACTAGGGTTGTTTCCACATCTTTGCAATTATGAATTGTGTTACTATAAACATTTGGGTGCAGGTGTCTTTTTTATAGAATGTCTTTTATTCTTTTGGGTAGATGCCCAGTAATGGGATTGCTGGATCAAATGGTAATTCTACTTGTATCTCTTTAAGTTATCTCCATATTGCTTTCCACAGAGGTTGCACTAGTTTGCAGTCCCACCAGCAGTATATGAGTGTTCCTATCTTTCCACATCCACCAACAATTATTGTTTTGGGACTTTCTGATAAAGGCCAGTCTCACTGGCCTTTATGAGTGATATCTCATTATGGTTTTGATTTGCATTTCCCTGATGATTAGAGACGTTGAGCATTTTTCAAGCACCACATCTACTCACCAGCAAATTGATTTCACTGATCAACACATAAGTGCACATATAAGAATAACATTTATTGGGTGTCGGACAGGTGGGAGGGGGGAGGAAGGGATGGGTATATGCATACGTAACGAGTGAGCTGCGCACTATCCCGGGGGTGGGGGCAAGGGCAACATACGTAACGTAAACATCTGTACCCCCATAATATGCTGAAAAAAGAATAGGGTGGATAAGTACAATTCTGTCATCGTGCCTAGTCGGTGGAGTACCAAAATATTTGGGGAATACCACGAATGGCTACTACAGCCGGGATCATAAAAAAACATTTCATTTCAAGATTATCCGTGTTTATTCAGAGTTTGACAAAATAATTAATCCTGCACTGGTCAGATATTAACAGCTTCATAAAGAGCCTAATATGACTTAAAAAAATATTAACATTTATCTACTGAGAATCTGTCACATGCCAGGAGAAAAAAGCCACAGCTACCATTGATAAGCAAGACATAGGAAATACTTCATATAATAATCTCATAGCATCTCGTCAATTGGGCATGCTCTTATGAAAGTGGCCGAAACCAATAAGTGTAATTTTTCTCAAGTAACAAGAGGTCTGGAGATCAGCATTTGCTGGCATTAGTTTGGCTATCGGTGATGCCATCAAGGACTGATGCCCTTACAGTCTTTGTGCCCTGTCATTCTTAGCATGTTGGACATTTTTTCTCACACTTGGTGTTTCTGGGTCTTAAGAGAGCTATTGCAGTACAAGGAATAGCAACATTCACATTAACAGAGTCGGCATATGTAGAGGGGCAATTATTCCAAGCGGTGGTGGAATAATTTACTAGGGCTGCCATAAAAAAGTATAACAGACTGGTTATCTTAAACAACAGAAATTTATTCTCTCACTGTTCGGAAGGTTAGAAGTCCAAGATCAAAATGTCAGAAGGGTTGATTCCTTCTGAGGGCTGTGACGAAAATCTGTTCCCTGCCTCTCCCCTGGCTTCTGCTGGTCAGATGGCAATTTTTGGTGATCCTTGACTCATAGATGCATCATTCCATCTCTGATGTTCACATGGTGTTCTCTCCATATGCATGTCTATCTCCAATGTCCCCTTTTGATAAGAACATTAGTTATAGCGGACTAGGGCCCACCTTAATTACTTCATTTTTACTTGAGTACCTCTGTTAAGATTCTATCTCCAAATATGGTTACATTCTGAGGTATGGGGTTAGAACTTCAACATATGAATTATGGATCAATAGATTTCAACCTGTAACAGCAAGCAACAGTATAAACAAAGCATTGGAGGCAAAAAAGAAATGTGCTTTGGGTAAAATTATCACTTATGTGATACCAAAGTATACGAAGTGAAGAAAAAAGACAGGGATAAATATCAAAGGGTCTTTAAAACAAGTAAATTGGTTTGCTTACTGGATGCAGTGGGTAATAAAACCTGCACAGGAGAATAGTTTGAGGGAGGAAGAAGGAATATGAGATGGATCCGGTATCAGGGAGATGTTTAGTTTAATGTGCAACAGTGAAGACCTCAAGCAGTGTTAATGGAAGGGAAACTAAGGACCAGCAACAGACATGAGAGGCATTTGCAAAGTACAAAAGTTAGAGTTTAGTGATAAATAGCATACACTTGAAAAATGAAAGAGAAGCCAAAACTCACATGGAGGAAACATAGCAAACTGTAACTGTGCATAGTTATAAGCATTTGGGAAAGGAATGGGAGAGGAGCAGAGGGAAAGAGAAATTTTCACTTTTAATGTCACATCTTCTTTATAACTGTTTTAAAAAAAATTAAGCAAGGAGTACCTGCATCTTTTTAACTTTCAGGAAATTTAGGGATTAATTTTTAAAACCTGATGATGTTTTATATTGCATGGATTGAATTGAGTGGAGGTGCCTGTTGGAGTTAAAAGATTTCAGGTCAAATAGGAATGAGTTACATAGAAGTGATCGATACATGCTTGAATATTAACAGTAATTACTGAGTGCCCATCAGGTACCAGAAACTTTACACATAGTGTCTCATCTAATCCTCACAATTACTCTATAAGAGGGATGTATTATTTCTGCTTTACGAATGAGAAATCTGAATCTTTGAAACATTAAGCAATTCGCCAGGGATCATACAGCTTGTAAGGGTTGGGGGAGCCAGCCTTCAAATCCATCCCTGTCAGACTTAAAAGTTTATGTGCTTCAGCTCTACCCTAGTTGAAAATAATTACTTCATCTGTGGATAATGAATTCCTGTCATGGGGCAGTGTATTAGGAATCACATAGGAAATAAAAGTTAGCTGTTTTCTACAGGTGGGTGGAAAATTATATTCCCTCCTTTTTATGTGACACAGGCCAGATGAGGGGCATGCAGAATATGAGATGTGTGACAGAAGGAAATTATCACCCATTAAGCTACAAAAGTTCCACTCAAACTAAAAATGAAATTACTTTTGAATGGAGAGAGGGACTTCCCTGGCAGACATAGTAAAGTTACTGGGCACAACCTCTAAATTCCCCACACTGGATCTGTTAATTCAGCATTTCCTGATTTAGGGAGAAATCTTGCATAATACATGCCAAAGCTATTGTGAGCAAGAATTAGCACTTTGTAATGGGCATGTAAATTTCTCATTTCAATAAAAATATCCTTGCTCTATACAAAGAAATGGAGAGCTAGGCTAAATTTGCTACTCTTTTGGAATGGACATATCAGAAAGAAACTAAAGAATTATTCTGTTTTGGAGTCTCTATATAATGAACAAAGTGGAGATTTGACATTTTATCAACAAAGGGATCAGTGTCGATTGCAGAAATGGAAAAGAAAATGGGGCTTAAAATTCCCTGTAGTCATAAATTTGAATTTTGCCTAAATACATGGTCAAAATCCTTAAACAAGAAGTATTTTGGAAAAAAAATAATTCTAGCCCATTTTTGGATAAATTGATCAAATTACCCAAAATTTCCTTGTGATACACATTCATACCCATTGTAGGTGGAAGGGAGAAAGCTGACCCACATCTAACATTTGCAGGGCTGGTGAATGAGCACTGAAGGAAATCTTTATACCACATATATAAATCTTCATACCACATATTATAACTCAATAAAACAAATTGGTAAATAAATTAAGCACTGGGAGTGTCGTATTTGAATGTGAAATTCACAGACTCTGTGGATCCATGCATGAGGAGACCTGGTCATGGCCTCTGGGTGTTAATCCTTGACATAGGTTTTGCTTTTCCCATCCTAGGTTCTGTTCAACACTGCAAAGAGCCTCATGCATGCACACGTGGACACCTCGTCCTGCATATCCAAGCTCCCTCCACAGCAGTAGGCCAGCAGGGAGACAGGGTTTACACTGGGATTACTGTTGGCCCCTAGAAGGAGAAATCTGGGAAAGAGACATTTTCAGACCTTAGAAATGGGTTTGGAGAAATTAGGTAAAACATTCCTGGGTCCTGGGTACCTGGAAGTGATGTTAGAAGGGAAATTGCTGGAGTGAGAGTTAGAAACCAGATACCCAGTTCGCCTGAGGCTACTGATCCTTGTCTTGTCACTTTTAATCGTTTATGGAGGAGAACCTAAAGAGAATTATTTGTTCCACCAAACCATTGATACAAACAAAGTGGAAGGAGAAATTATAGAAATTCACTTGAGAGTTCATAGAAAACAATAGTTATCGAATACTTATGAGAAAGTGGGGTTTGTTTTAGGGCCTTTATGACAGGATGGTCTCAATTCTCAATCTTGAGTACATGGACACAGTGGAAATGAATATTGTCCTGTTAAACATTTTACAAAGAAAGAAGATATAACTGCAACGCTATTCTTTTCAGACTAAATGCTTATATATTTTCATCATGATTTTGCAAAAAAGAATAGGGATAAAATTATTTATTTAAGCCCAATTAGTTTTGATTTTCCAGCCACGCTTTTCTATGAAGTAAAAAACGTTTCTAGTCTGCTTTAGTGAACACATACTGTGTCGCTGTCCTTTTTTAGGGAAGATCTTAGAAACATGGGGTTTATTGAGTCAAATCTTCCTGTTTTTATCTTTGTTCTGCCATTGATTTATGACAGGGCTTTTGGAAGATCATTTACCTTCCTTATGTCTGTCTCTTCATTTTAAAATGAGACTGTACATCTTATTTTCACAGAAGTGGGTAGAATGCCGGGTATATATGAAGTAGAGGGAGACACTGGGACTGGAGATGTGCTACAAAGGCCCACAGAAGAGGAATTGACCCAGGAGAAGTTAAAAGACAGTGGGATGGAAGGCACAGTGGAATTTTATGTTACTAAGTATGTGCCATATTTACTATACTGGCCCTTTTCCTTTTCCTGATAGGCGTGGACAGAGGCAGAAGACATGCAACAAGTAGGTAGAATGTGAGGCAGGAAGGAAGGATATTAACAGACATCTGGCACATGAAACTGAGGAGGACAAAAGACAGATGCAAGGAATTTTAATGTATTTGAAATAACCAAGATATGAAATTCTCTTGGATCTATCTGTATAGATCAAATTAATGACTAAAATGTATATTAATGATCATGCATATTAATAATTTACCATTCCATATCATATTTAATGTCTCTAAGCCAAACAAAAGCCAGTACAGATGAATACTAAACATATTTTAGAAATTTTAACATTTGGTGGAGGAAATAGTATTGAAAAGTTCAATCTGAAAAATTTCAGAGCTGCTTACAGGACAATAGACGACACAGTTTATGACTGTGACAATGGAGAAAGAATGTTTGATGCTTCCAAAAATAATGTGAAATTGCTTTTGAAGGTCCTGTGATTTTGTTCAGCCTTGACTTGGGTTCTGTTGAATGCAGGCCAGATGGGACAAACTGATAAAAACGAAACAGCAGATGTCGGTAGATATCCTGGCAGCTGTTTGATATCCAACCACATGAATTATCAAAATAAAGCCTTATCTTCAGGGATTCTGACAAGAATAGAAATATTTTGGAATAGTGCTATAACAGTGGATTCTGCTGTAAAGAAGAATTGAAGTTAGAGTTTCCTAGGGCAAAACATAGATTTATTTGTTGGGGAGAATGCAGAAATTTTAAGGCTCCAATGTGGTACTGAATAACTACTACAGGGATTTAATCTGTTTTGGTTAAAGATAGATTTAAACTTTCTTTTCCCAGAGTGATTTTGTGTTGCAGGGATTTTCTGTGACTTGGGGAGCTCTCTATAGGAAGATTCTTTGTAATTTTTATCTCGAAAAACATTGCTATAATCATCAAATTGATTTTTGAACAAAAATGAATTTGATATTTGTCACTATTTTTTTTTTTCATTTTTCTTCATTGACACAGATATTTACATCCTTGGAAAGGCAAACCTACAAAATACAATCCAAATCACTAAAGAGTTCTTCCCTACTATGTAAGAACATTTTCAATAAATATTCTACTTCAGCTAGATATATTTAATTCCCAAAGCCTATTGTGGTCATTGGACCCTTAGACTGCTGTTTATGTCATATCTCAGGATTGCGTTCACATCAACTCTCTCTATTCATGCTATTGCCCTTCAGAGGTATTAACATGAAAGTTATTCCTCCATAGAACATGACCGATTTGGCCCTTGAGCTCTCCGACAGGAGTGCTGAAATCAGCTGGAACTGGCTTGCTGGAACCTATTGTGCGCATCTCTCCTTAACCACGTGTCCAGTGACCTCAAGTTTGTAGTTTGATATTGGTCAGTGTGGCAGTTTTCACACCCAGGAAATTGGCAAATACTACCAATCTGATTATCTCCCAGACCCATGAGAGTCAGTTGTTAAATGTTTACCAGCACACCATTAGACAGTATATGCACCAAGAATTTGTTATTTATTATGTATTACTTTGGATTGTCAACTATTTGTTCACCTTTATGTGTTTTACTTTCCAGCAAGATTATTGAACATTTGAGGACAGGATCCTTTCCTTATAAATGCATTTCTCAGCATGCCTCATACACTGTTCTAGAGCACTGAAGCTGTACTCAGTAAGTATTAACCAATCAAGACACTGTCAAACTTGAATGAAAAATGGGGATTTCTTTTTCTCAGTAGCACTAGAATGAACTGGCCATATGTCTCCAGGAAGTATGACTTCTTAAACAAACAATATAATCACCAGTTAGCTCTTGAACATACACAGATAGATAAGTCAAGCCATTAAACTATGACCCAGGTAAACAATACCAGAAAATGATAAATATTTCCTCAATTCAAATATGTACTCAAATAATAGTATCATGCCAGTGCCGAAATCATAGGGTAGACACAGATCATAGATGTGAACAATAAAGAAGTTACTCTTAATTACCAATTTTAGAGAGAGGCCAATCCTAAGTATTACGCTGGGAGCCATGCTTGAGATCAACTCCTTCATTTCCTTGTGATTATGGAGGCACAGCATGGAGATCTGCAGAACAGAGACTAATTCGCTTACTTCCACTTCCTAACTGAGTTTTTTTTCAATAATTCTATTTTAACCCTTGTTTAACCATTACTTTGCTACTCTATAATTGTGAGGGGAAAATATTCTGTGGTCTATCAAACTTAATGGAATCTCTTCTTTTCCACTGCATTTCAGTAACACTATCTTAATGATGCCATTCGCTGGCGGAACCTAAAGTCTTATTTTTCCTAAAAGAGTAGCAAATTATGCCAGTGTTATTTAGAGTTAAGCACATCATTTAGGAACTTGAGTTCTAGACTCTGCCATTTATTCTGAGTGTGAACCCATGCTCAAATACACACATATACCAGTCCTGTTTATCTTTAAGGGTTATTATGAAGATCAATCATGATAGTAAATATAAAATTGCTTTGAAAAGTAAAAATGTATGACTAATATTAGAAGGAAATTTCTCTGAGTTTGTAAGAGAAATAAAGAACCTAATAATACTTTCATTTTTTTATCTGTCTGCTTTTGAACCTGATCTGCAGTTAGGACACGAATCCATTAAAATCGTTTTATTAAGGGTATACCATATATCACGTCATGTACTAAGAAGGAAGAGATGCGATCAATCATCTTAATTTGCTTGAACTCAGGCTGGGGAGACAAAACCAATGAGGCAAAAACAAGAAAAATGTAATTAAATGATAACATGTACAATACAGATTATAAGAACTTCAGGAGTTTAAAGAAAGAGAAGGTAAGTGAGTATAGTAAAAGAGGTGGGAGCAAGTCTCCATGGATTAAGAGGAATGTGAGTAGAACCTTAGAGATGGTGCACATTTTTGACATGTGGGTGGATGGCCATTTCAAAAGGAAGAAGCAAAAATTCTGACCTTCTCAGATGAATTCTTTCTCAAGAGAGTTTAATTTAAAACCACACTCTTCTTTGAAAAGTTTACACTTGCTTTTGTGAAGTCACGTTGAGTCTCATAATATCCTAAATGAGCATCTGAGCCATTTGCGGATTATGCCTTTTTCAACATGTCTTGACTCCCAGCTGTGTTAGAGTGAAATAAATAAATAGTGGAAGAAGTAGTCTTTGCCTTTAGTTAATTCCTTGGCTAAAATGATGCCATTGGAAACTTGGTAAAATAATCTTGCTCATCATGAAATTGCAGAGGCCGCCAAAGCAAACCAAAATAGAAAAAACAAAGGGCACATCAACATAATGTACATATTGTGGGGATTCTTGAAGGTCAGAGCGTGATCTTTTACTTCTTAGTGACATATAATGCCAATATTTGTCAGATCTTACTGAAGACTAAAGCTCAGGCAAAGAAAAAAATGCATTGCATGACATTTGTTTTCTGTCCTATAGCATTAAATATTCTATTGTTATAAACAATCAGCTTTGATGATTAAATGGTTGGAGTTACTATTTTTTTCATGAAGCACTGTCCAGAACATATTTATAATGAATTACAAGGATACAGTGCAATATTCCAGACTACAACAGATCTTCTTTCAAACTTTATCATTAAAGAAATAGATAAGTATCTATGTTGTAGTTATTATTTTTTATTTTTTAAATACCACATGGCATATGATCCTAAAAGAGACTCTCTTTCCTCTGTTTGAGATGTGTTCTTTAGCTCTCTCAAATATTAAGGTTGTAAAATTCTGAGTTGTACTGGACACTTGCTCCTAAGTAAGAATACAGTGTGGTGTGAATATTTCTAAGGATATTGTGCTAGCCCTGGGGCCTATGGGGAGAATGTATTAGTCAAATATCTGTATTTGAAAATGAAGTGATGACTTGGGTTTGTCTGTGGCTGGTGTCCATATTAAAAAAAAAAGATCCAAACTTGTAGATGAAATTGGATTAGGAATCTATAGGCAGTGAGCCTGTTCAGTCAGGAAGTTTTATGGTTTTGAGTGTCCATGCATTTGCTAACAGAACTTTGATGAGCAATTAGAAATGCTAGGGATGAGGTCACACTCGATGGGAGAAGCTGACAAAATGTTGGCATAGACAGTCAAGAGTATGGTCAGTAACTGTGGACGAGCATCCAGGCTCAGACCAGTGGATAAAGATGGGATTCCTAATGTTCTCTCTTCTATGTAACTCCTAGTCCATCATGACTCCAGCTGAACATCAAGAACTAAGCATCACTTGTAGACTACCACCAGGAGTAAGGTTACTGCTGTTAATTAATCCAGCAGAGCAAACTGTATACACATAGCACTGAATGTGCTTATAATCTGATGAAGGGAATACGGTTCAAGGGCACATAACACGAAAGAAAAATATTTGAAATCATTCCATGAACATAAATGCATATTACTCTCTGAACTTGAAAAAAAGTAAGAAATTGGCCTAAATATTTTAAGGCAGCAAAGATACCAAATCAACATAAAATGAACACTTTGATTTTTCTTTTACTTCTCATGCTTCTCTCTTCACTGCTGCTTATCCCTGAGCCTCTCTGCATACTCCAGTTTGGACAAACCATGTCAGAACTATTTTTTTTTCTTTTTCTTTTTCTTTTTTTTTTTTTGAGAAAGAGTCTCACTCTGTTGCCCGAGCTAGAGTGCCATGGTGTCAGCTTCACTCACAGCAACCTCAAACTCTTGGGCTCAAGCAATCCTTCTGCCTCAGCCTCCTCAGTAGCTGGGACTACAGGCATGCATCACCATGCCTGGCTAATTTTTTCTATATATTTTTTTAGTTGTCCAGATAATTTCTTTCTATTTTTTAGTAGAGACGAGGTCTCGCTCTTGCTCAGGCTGGTCTCGAACTCCCGAGCTCAAACAATCTGCCCGCCTCGGCCTCCCGGAGTGCTAGGATTACAGGCGTGAGCCACCGCGCCCGGCCCCATGTCAGAACTTTGCTTGGACAAATCATGTCTTAACCAGCTGGACTTTATTTTGGGGTCAAGTGTGAGATACTGACCTGACTTTATATTTCTTCTATATGCTTAATCTCTTTTCCCAGTGCCTATATTGCAATCAGTTGCCATCAGTTGACAATCTCTGTGGACAAATGAATACTCTTTAACTTAAAGGGATGCTTCAGCCCCAAATCCTTGGTGAGTTGATTAGACAATATGTGAATGCTAATATTTCTTTCACTCATTTTGCTTAAGATCAGCCTTAGGACTCCTATCCTGGCCCATATGGTCCTCCAAGATCAGAAGGACCATCGTTTTAATGAGAGGCAGTTTTCAATAGGTCTCAAAATGATCATAGCATAGTAGAGAAGAGAAAGAACAGTAAGACAAGTCAAAATGGGATTTTAAGGAGAAAATGAAGCACAAAGAAAACCATGTTTTCTTACCTCATCCTGGCAAGAATTCCATCAACTCTATTGGCCTAATTTTATAAACTTAACTAGTATCAGAGTTCTTTCTGCCAGGAAGGGTAGTTGATGAAAGCAACCATAGCCCTTTTTACAGGGAAAGAATGTGTGATTAACAAGCTTTCAGCACATAAAACGGTTGAAAATTATTCAAGTACACATTACAGTCTTGCCCATAATTTAATAACCAGTTTAAAACAATTTTTATATGAAACTTAGGCTCTACTTCCTCAGCACAATTCTTCTTCCCTCCTGAGTGTGAGCTGCTGGAGTGTCACTTCCAAATTCTTATGCATGAGTAATCTCACCATATTCAGTAATATATTCCTCTTATGAGAAAGTAATCAAGTACAATATAACTGATGACTTTCTTGATTCAGTAATCAGTAATTTGTGATCAATTTTACATGATGGTGACAGCCTGGTGTATAAGTTAGTGCTAATGTATATTACTGCATTTCATTTCCGTGGAGCCTGTCAGCTGAGCAAAGGAGGGAAACTAGGGATGGAGAACTCCTCCTCCTCCATCCGTAAGTGGCACACCACTGGCCTCCTGGTGTTATTAAAGGAAAATTGGAAAAGTTTCCAGAAGATTAAGCAGGAAGCTTACAACTTGTACAAGACTCTCAATTTTCCAGTGGCTCTGACAGAAGGATAAATCTTCGGCTGTTTTAACTAAAATGTAAGCAAACCCAATGTCTAACTACAGTAAACAAAATTTATTATGATTCGGACGTGGCAGTGGTGTTTACATTTAGATTGACAAAATTGCCAATGTGTGAGACCCTTAGTTAAGAAAAATGTAGTGTGTTGTTTTTTATCCATCAGGCTAAAGGAAAGAGGGATTTTTTTTTTATTTCAGCATATTATGGAGGTACAGATGTTTAGGTTCCGTATGTTGCCCTTGCCCCCCCATCCCCAAGTCTGAGTTTCAAATATGTCCATCCTTCGGGTGGTGTGCATTGCACTGTTTGTGTATGTATATACCCATCCCCTCCTCCTACCTTCCTCCTCCTCCCTCCCCCCTGCCCAACATCCAATACATGTTATTCTTATATGTGCCCTTATGTGTTGATCAGTTAATAGCAATTTGATGGTGAGTACATGTGGTGCTTATCTAGGAAAGAGGAATTTTTTGAGAGCTATATCCATACAAAGTGACTTTGAACTGTGCATTTTATTTGTACACATGAATCCAGGTCCAGCTTTAAATATAAGTGAAGTCAATAACTGACTCTATGGTGTGATTTGCATCTACATCTGTCCTAAAATAAATTCTCATATAAGGTACAACTAATGTATTATTTCCCCCTTTTTTCTTTTTATTGGTCCTGAAATTATCATCATGGTGGGGTTTATTAAGCTATTATCCATAACATTTGGCCTGAATATAGTTGTATATTCTTCTGTGGCCAAAAGAAGAACCTAGATGAGATGGGTCAAAGAATAGGTTAAGGAGAACCTTAAAAACAAAGCACTCAGACGAGAATACCAGGCTGTCTGGACCATGCTGCTGCACAGTAAAAGGCCTCTGAGGACTCAGGGAGATTAGGGTGTAGAGGAATTGAGGTTGCCAGGAAAGTCTTCTATTTATTTCACATTTTGACTGATCCTACCAGTACTATTTGATTAAATTAAAAAATGTTTTGGGCACACCAAAGTAGGAACATTTGAGCCTAGGGTTTGGTAATATTCATTGCACATTGTTTTTGTACCATGGAAGCATGGAACTTCCAGCCATGTCTGTTGTAGGGGAGCAAGGGGTAGACTGGAAGATCTGAGATTTCTTCCGTGTAGCTCAAACATGAAGATTTCATTGACCATGGAAACCTTTATTCTCCCCTCCAAAACCTTAGGTTTCTGCTGAAGGTTTATGGGATCTTTTCACCAGGAAAGTTTTATTTTATAATTAGGAAAAAAAAAAGAAATATCATTTGAGAGCTTTATCATTGTAATTTAAAATAATATTGATGTATATTTTTCTACTATCAGAAACTTTGTTGGGAAAATTTGGAGGGCAGGGCCTTAGAAGTTTGGAAAGAGAAAGAAAATAAAGAGAAATGGGAAGAAAAGAGAAAATGGGAACAGATATTTCATTTTTCTCATAAGACTAACAGCCAACGCTGTTGGCAAGTGGTAAATCTTACTTTGAATTGGAACCCAGACTCCCAGGGGCAAAAACTTTGGTTCCAGATGGAACTGTTCCCAGTCCTGGCTCCAAGTCCTTCATCCCAGAAATGTTTCTCATCTTGGATTGGAAAGAGATAATGTTTGTGAACAATCAAAGGGAATCCTACCATGCACAACAGAGAGTATATTTTTATACCAAAGAGAAAATAAGAAATTGTTAAACTTGTGCAATGCACAAGGCCACTTACTCCCAAACATGTTTCATAATTCTAAGAATTCAATCACAGATTAGGACTTGAGCTTTCCATTCACTTGATTGATTCCTGTTAGTTACTTCAATGGTTACATTATCATAATTTAACTTGTGTCCATCCTATATTACCATAACCACATACATCAGTGTTGGGTAATATAGAATACATACATACCTGCCCTAAAGTCCAATAACTGCTCAGTCAGGAGCATGATTTCACTATATTTATCTATCAGAAATTTCCATGAAATATCCTATTTTTAATAAGGAATCAATTTCTTAATCCTACTCTAGATTTCTAATCACTAAGATTTGTCTTATTTTGTGTGTAAATACAGTATTTCTCCTATTTTTGCCATCAAGTCAAGAACTCTAACAAAGAAAACATCTAAACAACCTTTGCATATGATGTGTTGCATTATTTTGCATTAACTTATACTTAATGTTTTTCTTCTTTTTTCCTTTTATTTTTACATACTCATCTTCCATGTTGGTTTCTCTTTCTGTATAGGCTTCCAATTCACATCACTTACTTATCTTCATAGGTTATAGACTCACTGCTCTGATGGCTACGATTACTTTCTAGTAAATTATGTGCTAGTTATTCCAGAGTTGTGGTTTCATTTTATTATAGAAATAACATTTGTCCATTCAAATATCTTAAAAAATTAATAGTTTCAGCTTACACTCTTTGACTCGTGTTTTTTATCCCTCTCAACATCAAATATTATTGTTCTATCTTGGGATTCAACATTTATGGAGCTTATTGATGATTTAGTTAACTTAAATTTTCTGAAATCTTAGACTGACTTCATGTCTAAAATGAAGTAGATCTTTTCCCAAGCTGATCTGCTTGCAATTACCCACATTGTTTATTTCCTTTAACTGTTTACCTAGAATATTTTACCTATCTATAGTCTTGGCTTCAACTTGCATAATTTAATATTAACAACAGCTTAAATACATGTACCAAATTCCCTCAACTCTAAGTTACCATTGACCATAAACACACACTGATTCAATAATAGCTTTTCTGGGTAAATGCATAAACACACACACACACACACACACACACACACAGGCACACACCCACCACATATTTTTGGAATATACACATACACTGTGTATATATTCACAGTCACACAGAAGTATATATATTTATCAACACAAATCACAAATAGTTTCTTACTCATTATCCCAATCACAGTCTAAGCCTTCTTCACGTTCTGATTCTAAATATTTTTCTGAAGCACTTTTGGCCAATGGCAGTTACACTATCAGTATGGCACACTAATTTTCAAAACCCAAACTTAAAATCTTAACCTTGTTATCACCTTTTAAGATATATCAAATGATTTAATGCACATTTACTATTTATCATATTTAAATGTTTCACTTTTAATTTTCTCTAATTAAAATAATATTGCTTGAAGTTAAATAGCTGCTCTTAAATATCAACTGAAATTTTTTGATTGATAGATGGTTGATGCCTCAGGGAGAGTTCTTTAAAGTACTTTGTCACTCACACTAACCTTTTCTAAGTGAAAAATTTCTGCTGTAAGCCAAGTGATTTGGCAATTTCCATTTCTTCAACTTGAGTTGACTATCATGCAACATGCAATAGTTTTTCATATTATCGTTGCATCATTATATAATTTAATAAATGTATCATAAGCAACTTTGTATAGCACAACTATTATAAAACTAATGCAGATAATTCACATTATAACAAGATTTCCAAAATTTTTCAATGTGTTGTGTATGTTATAAAGATATGGTTAGACACTTTAGCTATGTAGTTAGAGCAGGCTATAATCTCTGGGGTAGTTATCGAAGTTCTAACTCATTTTCTCATATGTGTAATAGGGATAATAAGGCCTATTTCACAGGGAATAAATGAAATAATGAAATGTGCTCTCTGAATGGTGCTTGGTGTAATATAAGTTCTTACTAAATTTTAGATTTGAAAAAATAATAATAATGCCAAAATAATACTGCACATTTGTAAATACTAGAGATTTATATATTTTTTCAAGGTGTATTTCTTTTTAATGTAATAGCTTATCCCTACAGTAGCTATATAAGCAAGGGAAAAATTGACATCATCCATTGGATAAAGTAGAAATTAATACTCATAGGATTACCGATTTGCTCATGCCTCTAGGGCTGGTATGTTGAGAGCTGGGACTAGACTCCATGTCTCTGGCTAAGCTTTGCACTACCCTATTGTCCTTCCAGCTGAGAAGTGATATGTGCAAGGAGAGCCCTAAGAACCCTAACTAATCAGATTCATAAGTATCAAAGAAATTTCCCCAGGTTTTCCTTCCTAAAGGAGAAACACAGATTGTCCAGAAAGATTTTATGCAATTTGAGCTAGAATCCACAAGGATGGACTGAAACTCATGTCAGTTTTGCTGCTTATAACCTTGATGGGGAGGGTCAAGTCGGTGTCCTTCATCACAGGGCTAAATAGACATCTGGCCAGGAGTCAGAGAAACTGAAGGAGAATCCTTGGAGATGGAGCAGTGGTAGATCTGACTGCAGCTCCACATTACGAGAGGAGCCAGAAAGTAAGGGACAACATGTGTAAGCTACAAAGTGGCTGCTCCCTTATTTTCATCCTGCAAATATTGCAAAAAAAAAAAAAGTTACTTTTGGCTTACTGTAACCAGAGATATATAGGGAAAAGATTTATGGTAAATGTAGTTTGGCCTACCCAAGTGGACATATTACAAAGACACCACAGGGAGGCTATAAAAAGGTGGATATTCATAAATGCACAGTTACAGAGCTACAAAAGCAAAGGAAGGGCAGGAGAATTATGTACACAGAGAGGAGAATGTGTGAACTGGGGTTAGAAATGCCTCTCTGATTCATTCTGTTATTTATTCAACAATACTTTCTTAGGCACCTATTTATATAAGGCACTGCACTAGGCAGAAATTATAAATATATAATTAAGTCATCATTAATTCACTCAATAAATATTTGAGCTATGACTATGTTTCAAAATTGATTGGCACTGGGATTAGTGAGACAAGTTACCATTCTTTTCTGTTTGTATACATTACATCAAACCATGTTCCTGTGAGACATATGTCACCCTTATCTTCATTTTCTTGGTTAGAAAACTGAAGCCTTGGCGTGATTAAATAACTTTTCCTAGACCAGCCAGCCAGTAAGTGGCAATGTCACAACTTGAACCTAGTTCTGTCCAAGACCAAAGCTAGTGCTCTCAATATTTATGAGATACTGACACCCTTTTGTCATTTATGAACATTTCTGCCTCATCCGCTAAACTCTAAACTCCTTTGAAACCAATGCATATGTCACATTTATTGTTTTCTACCCTTTCCCCAGTGCCTGTCATAGTACAATATATATATCCATCAAATCACCTTTTTCTGTAGAACAACCATCTGACATTAATATACTGTGAATTTTATTCCACGACACTCTCACAGGTATTTCCTGAGCCCCTCCTGAATGTCAGGTTCTGTTCTAGGTGCTACAGTGGACATTTTACAAGAAAGAACTTCTCTCGTAAAAGAAGCTGTAGAAATGCTGGAGAAAACAAAGTTAAACAGGTTTATTCACCATAGGACTTCTTAGGATCTTTAATATGTTAGAAAGTATTTGGGCTGAAAGGGACATGGTGTGCAAGATCTTCTCAACTTGTTTGATCAAAGGTCACTTTCCCTTCTTTGGATACACTATGAATTGTCAATGCCGCTTCAAAGATATGATTTCCAGATGTGAACTTTTTACAGAATCCATATCTGAAGAATCTGACAGGGAATACAGTGGAATTTCTAACAGTGGAATGAATAGATGCCTAAATAGTTCACTTCGATTGACATGTCAAACTCTGGTTCTGATGCCTGACCTTGGGAACAGATTTTGTTCCTAAAGTGGCACCTCTTCTTTTAGATCCCAACACCCCAACAATTTCTCAAATACTTAGTTTTTTAGATTATCAAATAATTCCTTCAGATAGAGGTGTAACACACCCTATCCTCTCAAAACAAAATATTTTCTAAGATCCAAAGTAATGTACTTTTTAATCAGCTTGATGTACCTTAATAAAAGTCGGAGCAAATTATGGGCAAGTTCCACTCTAACATCACATATATGGTTACTTACATACAAGGCAAGCCTCTTGCAACACAATCCATTGCATCACAGAACCTGAAACAGCACTGAAAGAATGTTCTCTGCTGTTGACAAACATCATCACCATGAGGAACATCAGAGCCACACCATGAG
>CAUYSK010009217.1:0-77393 GCA_963575035.1 Avahi laniger
TCCTGGGCTCAAGCGATCCTCCTGCCTCAGCCTCCCAAGTAGCTGGGACTACAGGCATGCGCCACCATGCCCGGCTAATTTTTTCTATATATTTTTAGCTGTCCAATTAATTTCTTTCTATTTTTGGTAGAGACGGGATCTCGCTCTTACTCAGGCTGGTCTCGAACTCCTGAGCTCAAACAATCCGCCCGCCTCGGCCTCCCAGAGTGCTAGGATTACAGGCGTGAGCCACTGCACCCGGTCCCCACTTTTATTTTGACAAATATTTTTGAGCACCTATATAATGTGCATCCTTCTTGGAGCTGGGGAAAGAAACAGTCCTGCCTTCCATGGACCCTACATTCGGGGACTGGGAGACGTACCACGAACAAGTAAATGTAGATATCAAATATGTCAGGTGCTACATAGGAAAAGAAAGCAGGAAAACGGGATGAGCTGGGGGGCTGCTGTGTGAGATAGGACGTTCTGGGGGGGCTGTTTCCGAGGAGACAATGGAGCAGAGACCTGTTGGAGGTGAGTGGTGGAGACTCGGCAGAGGGCTGGGTGGGGCAGGGGTGGGGTCTGGGAGCTGGGAGGAGGCTGGTACGATGATCCAGGTGAGCCAGGTGAGAGAGGATGGCGGCCTGGACCAGAAGGTGCCCAGGGAGGGGTGAGAAGTGGGCAGGTTCCGGGCCTTTTTGGAGGGGGAGCCACAGGATTTGCTGATGGAAACAGGGGTGGTGCTGAAACCCTCTGGCAGGGCCTGTGTGGGGAATAGAAGACAGGATGGATGTTAGCAAGGCTCGGCAAACTGTAACACGGGATTCCTCCGTTCTCTGCTGTGTTTTTAGAGCCACTGGGCCCAGCCCGTCCTCTGGCCATGGGCTAGTGAGTAACAAACCACTGGTTTGTTGTTTCTTTTTAAGATTAACATTTTGAAAGGTAATAGAATCTCATTATATTTAAAACAACAATTCATCAGGGACCAGTATACAGTGGAAAAAAAAATGTCTCCTTTCTGATCCTGCCTGCCAAGGCTCCCAGCCCCCCCCCCAGGTGCAACCGCGGTCATTCCTACGGAATCCTTCAGAGATGTTTTACACATATATATATGTACACACACACACACAAGCACATGTGCACATCTATTCCTGGGTTTTGTTTCTCGTTTTACACAAAATATGTTGTACCTTGTTTCATAGGTTGCTTTTTTCTAATATAATGGCTTTTTTGAGATATAATTCACGGACCACACAATTCACCCATTTAAAATACAATTCAGTGGGTTTTGTTATATTCAGAATTGTGAAACCATTACCACAATCAATTTTAGAACATTTTTATCACCCCGAAAAGAACCCCTGTACCCGTAAGCAGTCACTCCTCATTTCCCCCAACCCCCTCCCCCAGCTGAAGGCAACCACTAATGTGTTTTCAGTCTCTGTAGCTTGGTCTTGTCTGGACATTTCCTATAAGTGGAATCATACAGTATGTGGTCTTTTGTGATGCATTTCTTTGACTTACTATGTTTTCAGGGTTCATCTGCGTTACAGCATCTATCAGTACAGTCATGTGCCACATGAGGACATTGATCAATGATGGACCACATATACAAAGGTGGTTTCATAAGACTATAATAACACATTGTTACTGTACCTTTTCTATGTTTACATATGTTTACATACACAGATACTTACCATTGTGTTGCCTACAGCATTCAGCACAGTGACCTGCTGTGCAGGTTTGTAGCGTAGGAGCAGGAGGCTATTCCTTACAGCTTAGGTGTGTAGTAGGCTCTGCCGTCTAGGTAAGTACACTCTGTGATGTTCCCACAACAATGAAATTGACCAGTGATGCATTTCTCAGAACATATCCCTGTCCTTAAGTGACACATGACTGTACTTCATCCCTTTTAATTGCCAAATAATATTCCATTGAATGGGCATACCGCATTGTATTGATCTGTTCAATAGTCAATAAACATTTGGGTTGTTTCTACAGTTTGGCTACTTTGAATAAATAGCTGTGAACAGTCACGTATAAGTTTTCGTGTGCATGGATATTTCTGATTCTCTTCCACCTAGGAGTGGAATTGCTGGGTCAAATGGTAACTCTTTAACCTTTTGAGAAACTGCCTGTTTTCCAAATCGATACTCCATTTCATGTTGCCGCCAACAGCATACGAGGGTTGCAATGTCTCTGCATCCTTGCCGACACTTCGTATTAATTGTCTTTTTGACTAGAGCCATCCTAGCGGGTGTGAAGTGGTGTCTCACTGTGGTTTGGGTTTGCATTTCCCTGATGGCTAATGATGCTGAGCATCTTTTCATGAGCTTATTGGCCAGTTGTATGTCTCACTTGGAGAAATGTCTATTCGGATCCTTTGCCTATTTTAAAAAGTTTGTTATTTGTCATCTTACTATTGAGTTGTAAGAATCCTTTAAATATTCTAGGTACGGGTCCCTTATCAGATACATGATTCGCGAATATTTTCTTCCAGTCTGTGCCTTGTCTATTCACTTTCTTGATGGTGCCCGTTGAAGCTGAGAAGATTTTAATGTTGATGATCCAATTTGTCTAATTTTTCTTTTGTTGCTTGTACGTTAGGTGTCATATCTAAGAAATTATTGCCTAATCCAAGGTCACAAAGATTTAGTCCCATGTTTTGTTCTAAGAGTTTTATAGTTTTAGTTCTTACCTTCTTCAAATTGTCTTTTCCACTAAACAGTAAATCTGTGTGCTGTCAGTGCATAAGTATGTCAGAACATAAAGAACTCTCTCATTCTTTTTTACAGCTGCGTAGTATTCAATTTTATGGATGTACCGTAATTTATTTACTCAGTCCCCTGTTGATGGATGGTCAGAGTTTTTCCAATATTCTGCTCTTCACAGCAAGACTTTGGTGAACATCCTTGAACATCCTTGGCCATTTCACACACGAGTGAGTTTATGCCAAGGAGTAGACTGCTGGGTCTGAGGGCATGTGCTTTTGGAGATGATGCCAGATTGCCCCCCATAGCTGGGGTACCAGTTTTCAGTCTTGGCAACAATGTCTAGAATGTGAGCCCTTCATTAATAACTGTGGTTGCCATGTGTTGAACGCTCAGTGTGTACTGGCACTGTGCATCTCCTCACAGTGACCCCGAAGGTCAGAATTAGAATCCCCACTTTACAGAGATCTCAGGTCACATGATCTGTCCGACTCCTGACCCTGTTCATTTCCCACTATCCAATTCGGCGCCCAGGCCTTCAGAGTGCCTCAAACCACTTCCGAAATACCTTCGAGAAGCATGCAGATTTGGCAGGTGATGCCTGGAGAATCCCTATCTAAGATCACACTTAAGTGTGCAGAAGGCAGTTAAGTGCAGGAGGCAAAGGCAGTTACTAGGGGGTCTTGAGTGAGCACCTATGCCTTCCACTGCGCTAGGAGCTGCGGGTGCCAAGTGGCTGAGAAGTGGCCTCTGTCATCAGGCTGCGTCCCTTCTAGCAAGGCAGCCGGGACTCTCAGACAGACTCCGGGAGATGTAGTCTGGCCTAGGGACTTAGAAGTCTAGCTTTGGGTCAGGCAAATGTGGGTTCAGTTCTGACTCCATCCCATATGCCTTTGGGCAATTCACTTCCCTTCTCACTGCCTAAGTTTCCTCATCCGTAAAACGGTATCGTTAATAGTACCTACTGCGTATCAAGAGTGTTTAATACATGTTAGTTAGCATCCTTGTTGGCAAAGTGCTATAGGAAATTGAAGGCAAGAAATATGGTCGGGGGTCAAGGAAGGCTTCCCAGGGACAGGAAGGGCATTTGAGTGACACTTGGAGGAGGGATGGCTCAGGAGCCCGGAGATGGCATGCCAGGCAGAGGGCACAGTGTGTGTCCAGGCACAGAGGCAGGATGGCCCCTGAGCTCATGGGGAAGAGAATTAGCCAGGGAGGCTGGAATGTCAGGTTTGTGCTGGGGCTGGAGCTGCTTCCAGGGGCCTCAAATCCAAGCATGAGTGTTTGGATGGTATTTGACAGGCAGTAAGGAGCCAAGGAAGGATTGTTGAGTGGGCAGCCCTGCCCAGCACATGCCCATCTGCAACTCGGGCTGCCTCCGTGGGGTAGGCTTGTCCAAACCTGATTTTTTCTTGAGGGGCAACTTGCAACAGTGTTTAAGAATGAGAGTTCTGGAGCCAGGCTGCCCTGGCTGGTCTCTGGCTCGGCCACTTTTGAGCTATGTGACCTTGGGCATGTATGTCACTTACTTCTCTGGGCTGTAGTTTCTTCACCCATAAAAAGGAGTTGTTCCTACTTCCTGGGGTTACAGTGAAGAACAAATGAGTTAACATATGTAAAGCATTTAGGCCAGATCTTGTTACACAGTAAGTGTTCAGCAAATGTTAGTTGTTACAGAGAAGGAAAGCAATGGCATTAGATCGAGCTACCCATTTCTCAGCTGGGAAAATCAAGGCCCTCTGGAAGTGAGTGAATGCCCTCAGGGTCCCTTTGGAGGACCAAGAGGGTTCATTCATCATTTATTCTTTTTTTTTTTTTTGTTTTTTTTTTAGACAGAATCTCACTTTGTTGCCCTGGCTAGAGTGAGTGCCGTGGCATCAGCTTAGCTCACAGCAACCTCAGACTCCTGGGCTTAAGCAATCCTACTGCCTCAGCCTCCCAAGTAGCTGGGACTACAGGCATGCGCCACCATGCCTGGCTAATTTTTTCTAAATATTTTTAGCTGTCCAATTAATTTCTTTCTATTTTTGGTAGAGACGGGGTCTCGCTCTTGCTCAGGCTGGTCTCGAACTCCTGAGCTCAAACGATCTGCCCGCCTCCGGCCTCCCAGAGTGCTAGGATTACAGGCGTGAGCCACCGCGCCCAGCATCACTTATTCTTTCAATAAATGTTTCCTGAGCACCTACTCTGGGCTAGGCTCTGACAGATACTGGGGAGTCCAGCGGTGAACAAGACAGTCTCCATTCCAGGAGCTCCTGACCTGCCCCCAGGGTGTTGAAAGTCAAGACTGTCATTGCCTTAGACACCCAAACTCTACTCCTGCATCCCCCGTGTCCTGCCCAGGTCAGAAGGGAATTAGAATCATAACATAAGTGCCTGGTGAACCAGGCTCTTCCCAGCTCCGAAATCTGGACACAAGGATAATTAGAATCGATATGACCTGCTCTGTCCCGCACTTCTTACAGATGAAGAAGCCGAGACCCAGAGAGAGAGGGTGGGAGCCGGGCCCCAGGACACTAGACAGCCGGCACATGTCTCGCCCCTGTGCCTGTAGCCCCTGGGACAAGAGGTCAGGAGCAGCGGAAGTGGTAGAACGCAGTTTGTTTCTGGATGTAGTTTAAAGGTGGACCCAACAGAATTTGCAGATGAATGGGGTGTGGGGTGTGAGAGAGGAGTGAGCAGTCTGGATCACTTTGGGGTGTTTGGCCCGAGCAAGCCGAGTTGGAGGAGGCTTCTGGTGGAGGATGTTGGGCTGTGGGCAGGGGGAGAAGGGTCCAAAGGCTGGTTGGATGAATGGATGGATGTGTTTCTCTGGCCCTCCAGTGGGTCCTGGACGTGCACTTGCTCTCAGATATGTCCAGTTGGCAGCCTGGAGGCAGAGGAGAGGCCCACGCTGGAGGTGTAAACCTGGGGTTCCCAAGTGTGGGTGGCCCCAAGATGGACGAGGTTCAAAGACTGGGCCCTGGGACTGCCAACATCAAGGGGTCCTGTCCAAAGTTCAGGTTTTCTTCTTCCATGAAGTGTCCCAACTTTTACATACTAGCAATAAATTTAAAATTGTCATAAGCCTCTGCAGGCCTTCTAAAATATGTCCACAGATCCCATTTGGCCCACGGCCTCCTGGTTAGGACCTTGGGTGTGGGTCTGGAGTCACACTGCCTAGATCGGATCCTGGCTGTGAGTTCCCAGCTGTGCACTCTTAGGGAAGTGACTTAGCCTCTCGGAGCCTCACTTTCCCCATCTCTAAAATAAGAATGATACTAGAACCCACCTCCTGGTGTCGTAGTACAGGTTCCATGGCTGACAGTTACAATGAAAAACTACTCGTGATGGATTTTATTAGTGATCAAGGCACTGGTTCCGAAAGGGAAAAGAGCACTGGAGTTTGAGTTCACCCCCGGGTGAGATCCCACCTCTGCCATTGACAAGCTGTGTGACCTTGGGCTGGTTTTAAACCTCTCTGAGAAAGTGGTTTGTTGCTCTTGAGTTGGGAGATGGCCGGATGCCTGCTGAGGCCTTGGAGCCCCCACCAACCACCCTCCTTCCCTGCCTCTCTCCTTCCAGCCTCGCCCACCTGCCACCTCCCACCCCTCCACCCTGCAGCCAAAACGATCTTTCAAAAGCACAAATCTCAGCCTGGTCTTTCCCTGCCTGGAGCAAAAAACGTTGTTGGCGCCCCACTGCCTTCAGGACAAAGCCCTCGCGCCTTAGCCCGGCGTGGGGAGGTGGGGGGCGGCCCTCACCTCTTCTCTCATCTCCTTCCACCAACCCTGCTCACGCACCCTGCACGCAGCCCCTCCTCATGCTCCCCTCTGCCTGCCTGCCTCGCCCTCCGTCATCCGTCCGGCAAGCGGTAACATTTCTTGGATCCACCTGCTTCCCTGGGCCCCTGCTTTCACTCTTACCTCCTCCTCCCCACAAGCAGCCAGAGGGACTGGTAAAAAGTATCATCTGATGGTGTCGCCCGCCGGCTTAAAGCCCCTCTGTGGCTGCCTATTTCACTGTGAACACAGCCACCAGCCCTGTCCCGTCCCTCCAGCCACATGGAATACAGCATCCCCACTATCCTACGGCGCCTCCCTACCCACAGGGCCTTTGCACGGCTTGTTCGCCATCGGATGTGACCTCCACATCCCACGCTCAGCAGAGCCTCCCTGACCCCACGCCCTTGTCCCAGGTACAGATCACTCGTTCAGGAGGCAGCGCCGCAGGGTCTGCCTGTTAACTCGGGAGCCACAGTGTCAGCCACGGGTATCGCCCTTTCTGCTGGCAAAAATGCCACTCATCCTTCAAGGCCCAGCCCGGATGTCACCTCCTCTGCGAAGCCGTCCTTCACACGGCCCCACACCCACCCCTCCAGATCATTCCCTCCCATGGCAAGCTCTTCCTTTCTTCCCACACTCAACACGGTAGTTATCACGGGATGGAGGGCTCCTCGCCGCCCAGGGAGTGAGTGCAACTCCGCGCTGAGCGTTTTCATGCGTCCTCCTTAAATCCTCACAACTTGGTGGGGTTGCTTCTCCTACAAGCCCCATTTTAAAGAGAAGCTAATGGAGGTTTAGAGAGGTTTTCAATGAATAACAGCAATAACTTATACCTAGCACCTTCCATCTGACCAGTGCTGGTATACTGTTTCATCTTCACAATAACTTTTATTGCGACTCTGTTCTATGGCTGGGGAAACTGAGGCACAGAGAGGTTAAGTAACTTGCCGAAGCTCAGGAGTCTAGTCAGAAGTGGAGCGGGAGTTGAGCCCGTGCTGTCCGGCTCCTGGTCATGGTCTGAAACGTGCTGCACTAGGCGTCGAGGGCTTCTCCCTCTGACCTGGGCGGGGCTCATTGTCTGGCACCCCCGGCGCCTGCACTGGCAGGCAGCCCTCGGGGGCACTAGTCGGGGAGTGTGTAATGAACGAGGGAGCCGGTAAGCCGGGGGACAGGGGACCCTGCCCCAGCCGTCCTGAAGCCCTGTGTCCACAAGCCCAAAGATGTGGCCACCCCTCTCCCAGGCTCAGTGCCCCCCGACCTGGTTGTCCAGACAGCCCCCAGGATGGACCAGATCCATAAACATGAGGCTCCACTCGGCCCGGAGGG
The DNA here is from genome assembly GCA_963575035.1 of Avahi laniger. Lineage (NCBI taxonomy): Eukaryota > Metazoa > Chordata > Mammalia > Primates > Indriidae > Avahi > Avahi laniger. Next base: position 7,781 of record CAUYSK010009217.1, read on the forward strand.
GCACTGGGCACTGTACAAGTCCTCAATATTATTGCTTTATTGTCATTCAAATGGAGCCTGCCTCAAACAGGCCACCCAGTTCTAGCCACCAGCGCTGGACAAAACCCCCATTGAAAAGCCAATTACAATCACTCCATCTAAATTGTCATGGATTTGTATAGAAAATTACATCTCCATTTAGTCCTAAAGCGGCGTCCTGGGCATGGACAGAGGGGAGGCTGGCCCGTTTACCCCACCAGCTCAGCGCGGGTGCCGCGGGCAGAGAAAGCCCGAGCTGCCGGGTCTTGGCTGGCCTGGGGAACAAAGGCCAGTTTGTGGGGGCCCAAAGAGAAGCTGGGCCTCTGAGGGCAGCTCAGATTCCAGGGCTGGGCCGATGGACGTACACCGCCAGCTGGTCTCTCCTGCTGGCGGCTGTGGCCAGCGAGCTCCTGACAGCCGGCTTTAGGCGGCCCGTCAGCCCCGCCACCACCCAAGGTGGCTGGAGCTTGGCTCATGTCCACCCTGCCAGGAATGAAGGAGGTTGGCCCGGGGAGCACTTGACTGGGATCCTTAGATCTTGGTTTCATTCATTCACTCATTCATTTATTTGCAGGTTACATGCCTGCCGGTGGTATGAGAAGGGCCACAGCATAGAAATGAGCTCTGGCTTTGGAGTGTCCTGAGTTCCATTCCGGACTCTGTCCTCAGGATCCATGAGGCCGCTTGTTTATTCTTACAGTTCTGAATAGTCGTTAGCACCTACTATGTGCCAGAGAACAGGACAAAATCGTCCTTACTCTTGGCCCTTGAAGTGCAGTGCTCTGAGGACAATGAACCAGGGCTGACACGGGCTTTGGGGGGGAGCCGTGCAAGTAGCTCAGAAGGGGCCGGCCATGCCAAAAGCAAGCGGGACGGCGTTCCAGGCAGAGGGAACAGTGTGTGTGTGGAGGAGGTAGTGAGGCAGGCGGCAGCAGCAAACTGAGAGTGTCGGGAGAGATGAGGTCAGCGGGGCACCCTGTGGACTCTGTGGGCCTCTTCTCTGAGCCTCAGTTTCCTCATCTGTGAAATGAGAGTGATGATCCCAGCTGCTGGGGGTTTGGGCAAGGACTCAGGGAGATGTGTGTCAGATATTCAGCATGGAGCCAGGCACAGGATGCTCCTGGCTAACTGAGACAGTCTAACTTAGACGACGTGCTCTGTGGGCAAACACGGACCAGGGGCTCACACGTGTTAGCTTCTAACCCTCCCACAGCCCTATGGGTAGGCCTATTGTCCCCATTTCACAGATGAGGAAACTGAGGAAACAGCGCAGGTCAGCTAACTATTTGTCACTATTCTAATAATTCTTATAGGTGAGCCCAAGGTCTGCACAGAGAAAATCCCCAAAGGGTGTTTGCTGAATCAGTGAGTCCACATGGAGGGGGTAATGGGTGAGCGTGGGGAGCTGGGAGGAGGATTCCTGTGTGTGTGCACGTGTGAGACTGTGTGTAATCGTGTGGGATTCTGAGCGTGACCTCCAGCCTGTGCAGCCTTGCGTGTGCCTGCATGTCACTGTGTGTGAGACTGTCTGATGAGTGCATATGGTTGTGTATGTGACTGTGAAGCTGTGTCCACATACGTGACTGTGACCCTAACTGTGTGTGACAGTCACACATTGTCTCCCCGTGTCCTTGCCCAAGTGCCTGTTGGCCTCAGGGGCTCTGTCAGACTGTGTGTGTGTGGCTGTGTCAGCCTGTGTATCACGGCCTACACACGTCTGTCTGGGCCCAGAGGGACACTTGGCACCATTCCTGGGATGGCTGGCAGGCCAGGAGGCTACCGCAGGGCAGGACAGGCAGGTGCAGAGGTGAAGGGGGCAGAGTCCCCAGCCTCCCCTGCCCAGCCCCATCAGGCAGCTGGGCAAATGGAAACAATGTTCACACCCAGAGCAGGTCGGTGGCTGCCCCACCAGGGACTGCTCTGTGCACAGAAAACAAGTTCTTCTTGTATCAGCTCGAGTTTGGCAGGAAGTGGCTTTTGGGTGGCAGGAAGTTGGATTCAGCTCATATCAGCCCCGGCCGAGGGGCAGGAGAGCAGTTATCTGGGGTTAAACAGAGTTACCGAGAAGCGGGGCCCCAACACCCCATACCAGATAGAGTTGAGGGCACAGCCCACTTCTCCTGGCCATTTGGGATGATGGCTGGGGGCACTTCGTGGAGCAGAGCTGCCACCCATCAAGTGCCTACTGGGCCCCAGCCCTCAGACAGGCTCATCATCTACCTCTCGATACCCGTTTAGCAGATGTGCAGACTGAGACTCTGAAAGGCAGTGGTGTCCATGATCACTGAGACAGGTGGAGAGACAGGGAGGAAAGACTGCGAGAAATTTACAGCTATCTAGAAACAGGAGAAAAGCCCGACAGAAGAGCAAAGAGAAGAGGAGAGATGGGGACTGGACAGAGACAGTAGTCACATGAATGCAGACAGCAATGAGGCTGTGCCCCTGGGAAGACTTGTGGCGTGTCCACTGTGTACAAGGCCATCACATGGACATCACAGATGACTTTGAGGTCCTGAACCCGTTTCCCAGATGAGGGGAGTGAGACTCCGTCTCGCTTGCTGAGCTGGATTCCAGGCCTGATTCCAAAGCCTAGGTTCTTTCAGGTCATTCCCCTGCGCCCAGCTTCTAGGGGAGGGAAGCGGCTGTCCTAAGAGGGATGCTCAGTTCCACTAGCTGGTTGCCTGGGTGCCCTGTTAGAAATTCACCCCGCTGGCTAGTGACAGCCAGGGTCCAAACCTGGGCAGGGTGACTGCAGGACTCTCGTGCTTAACCATGTGACAGGGTGTGCCCAGCATATGCCGAGCAGGCAGAGAAAGCCACGGCCCTGCCCTTGGGCTGGGACCCAAAGGGTCCAGCCACTAGAATGAAGCCCCACAGCTGGCTAGAAACTAAGTCTCCCAACACTCAGCCCTGGATACCCTGCACTCCCCCTCCTCCCCCACTGGAGCCCCTGGGCACTGGGCCTCTGGTCCTTCTGCTCTTATCCCAAAAGCAGCACCCAAGCTGTTCCCTGGCTGAGATGCTGATTTGAAGCTCGGTTTGCATGTCGTTTGCACATTACTCAGTGCATGTCAGAAGGTACGAATATCTCCCTTTCAGGGAGAGGGCTGCGGGTGGGGGGGGGAGGGGGGCGCCCTGCCCTCCTCCAGACAGCAAAAATGCCAGCCGGCTAGACGGGGAGCTACACCCTGGCCTCTGACAGCACCCGCCTGCCACTGCCTCCCCCATTCCCTCCTCGAGCCAAATTTAGGCAGCTCTGCTACTGAGAGATGGAGAGAGCGGAGGCAGGAAACATTGAGGTTAGAGGCAGCCTGGCCTTGGCCCGTGCAGGGCGGGGCAGCCCCAGGGGTGCCCCTATCCCTAAAGCCCAGGGCCAAGCCCCCCCACCCCTCCTTCCCACTGGAATGCTGGCAGGGTTGGGGAACGCTGGGTTCTCAGCTGCAGCCCAGGGTGCTGGCTACCCCGCCATGAGGGGGGAGGGAGGGAGGGAGGGAGGAGGTCATGGCCGGGGCAGTGGGGAAGGGATCAGATAGCCTCCTCCTGCCCCAGACACCCGCCGCCACTGGGGACATAGAGCCGGCTCTACTTCTTGGGTACTTCCTCTCCCTCTTTGGTGTGCCCCCATCCTACCTAGGTCTGACTGTGGGGTGGGGGGCAGGAGGAACAGCTGGGCCTGAGGGACCTGAACTCCCCCTAGAGGGCTCTACCAGGCCATCTCCTCCTTGGGCCAACCTCTCACCTTGGTGGTCTTGGTTTCCCTACCTGAGAGATGGGGAGGTTGGCCTAGAATGACTTCCAAGTGGCTGCCTGCACTGAGAGCAAGGGTTTCTAGGAGGCCTGACAGAAATTAGGGGTGGGGCAGTGGCTTTAGGCCTGGAAACTTCTTAGATTTCTCAGGTACAACTGGGAGAGGCAGCTTCTCACTGATGCTGGGACAAGACCTGGGTGGGCTGAACAGTGGAAAGGAGGGAAAGACCCGGCTGATCTCAGCCATCACGAATCCAGGAGTGGGGTTATTAGAGCCCAGTAGTTGGGATCCTGGAATCTGACTGCCTGGGTTTGAATCCCAGCTCTGCCACTCTGTACCTGCTGATTGCGGGCAGGTCGCTGTAGCTTTCTGTGCCTCCATTTCCTTACCCTTAAGACGGAGGTAATAAATCTCTCAAGGCTGTTGGGAAAGTGAAATGAGGCACTGAATGCTTGGCACACAGTAGGTGCACCACGATGCCAGCCACCAGTGTGATTGTTTTGCCTCCCAGGGTGGCTAGGACGCCCGCGGGGCTGTCACGGATGTGGATGTGGACGCGGTGGGGAGGCGCTGTAGCTCGGTGGTTAAATGGGCATCGGGATGGGGGCTCAAGTCTGCGTGACCCTGGGCGAATGGCCACACCCCGCTGCGCCTTGGGCGGGGAGCAGCAGAGGCGCCTACCGCAGAGGGTCTGCGAGGATTACACGAGCTCAGGCTTGGCACAGCGCCTGGCACATAGCGGGCGCTCCCTGAAGGAGAGCCGGCGAGATCGAATGGTACCGCCCCGCACAAAGGACAGGTGGGCAGCGTCCCGGGGGGGCGGAGCAGGGCAGGTGCGCCAGGAGTAGGGAGGCGGGGCCGGAAGGGGGAACGCCAAGGCGGCGGGCGCGCGCGCAGCAGGTGCGCGTGGGGTGGGCGGGGCCCCGCGCGGGCGGGGCCTCCAGGTGAGCGGGCGCGCGCCCGGAGGCCGGAGACCGGGGGAGGCGGCCGACCCGGCCCACCGCCGCAAAGCGTCCCTGTGTCTTTAACGCCCTCCTCCCTGCGTGTCCCCCCGCCCTCTTTGTGCGCCCCCCCAGCCGGGCTGCAGCCGCGGAGCCGTCCCCCCTGCACTGACAGCTGGTATCTAATTACTGTGTGAGAATGGAAAGTCAGGCTGTCCCAGCTCCGGGGAGAGGGGATTAACGTCTCCTGCAGAATACACTTCCTCTGGTGGGTTGCCATGGTTACTCTCATTACCTGCCTGCCCGCGAGGAGCCCGCGCGAGCGGCTCCAGCAGGCCCTCCGAACCCGGGCCGGCGCGCGCGCGCCTCCCCGCCCCTCCCGGCCTGGCGCACGCGCCTGCGCCGAGGGGAGAACGCGAGCAGCCTCGCCCCGCCCCCCGCCCGAGCAGCTGTCAGCGGCGCGCGCGGCCAGGCCAGCCCCAGCGCGCGCTGTCAACAGTCATTAGCGCGCGGGCCGCTCCCCTCCCCCTCCAGCCCCACCTCTTCCCCCCAGCCCGGGGTGGGGCGCGCACCTGGGGCTCCCGGCTCGTTAGCGCGCCCTGGCCGCCGCCTCGGCCCTGGAGGGACCCGCCCGCGGGGCCTATTTGGCTCAGGGCCGCCCCCTTCCGCCTAGAACCTCCCCCTTCAGTGGCCCTGCCGATTCCCTGTCCTAGGCTGCAGTGCCCAGGGAGGCGGGTCCCCAGAGTCCTGGAGCCCTCCGGAGTAGTGGTGACAGCGGTCTTTCATGGGTGTCCTCGAAGCTGGGTGCTATTTGTGCATCATTTGGGTTCCCACAGCCTCCTGTGAGGTGGAGAAAGCCATTGTGCATATAGTGTCACCTCACAGTGAAGGAAACTGAGGCCCAGGCAGGATGGCCCCTTGCCTGGCGTCAGGGCTGGATTGGCTTCAGGCCTGTGACTTCACCTCTAGAGCACTCTCCTGGCCCCGCCAGGGCAGAATTTCTCAGCCAGGCCCGGATCCTGTCCTGTCTGCCAGGGAGGCTGGAGAGGGCCTCCTTCCCTCCATCCCTTACACCAGGTCATTGTCAACGGGATTTGCATTTCCCCAGCCCCTCTCCTTCCAACAGGGGGACACTTTGGCCCACTGCACCCCTTTCTCTTCCCATTCCTTCCCCCCACACCCATCCAGATATCTCAGAGTTAACAAAACCAGGGGAGGGAAGAAAGAAAGAAAAAGAACTATTTGGAGCTGCTTGGAAGAGATGGCATTCCTCAAAGGTAGCACTGTTGTTGGAGGACTGATCCCAGGCATCTCTCTCTGTGGTCCGGGGTGCGCATTTCGGTCCCCGGCGTGATTTGAAAGAAGATGGAGGTTCAGCGAAGCAGAAAGGAGGTCTCGGAATATGTGAGGCCTGTTCCAGATGGCAGGTGCGACTCGGGGGCGGCGGCGGCTCCACACTAACAGTTGGAGATTGTGCACAAGGGTGGAGAAGAGGCAGGTGCTACACTGAGGCCTCAGTGCCTTGTTTATGCATTTATTTATTTATGGAGAGAGTATGGTCTCATCCCTCTGCCCCATCCAGGCCTACAGAGATCAATGAGTCCTAAAATTTTGGTGTGAATCCTTATTTTGGAGGTGTTTTTGGTTTCCAGCCCATGGTAGGTGGTATTCACAACTGAGAGAAATTCAAATGTTGTCCTTGTCCCATTTAAGCGGTACCCTCTCCTCAATTATCCGACCACCCTTTACAAATTATGACCAGCTTCTCTTGGGACTTCTCAGGAGAGAATTTCTGGATGTTTGGGTGATGGTCTTCGTTCTGGTTTTCTTTTCTTTTCGATCTCTTGGTTTAGTGTGGTTTTTAATTTCCTCTCCACCTCTTTCCTTTTCCTCTGGGGGCCCCTTTACAGGGGGCTGACTCCTCCCCCTTGGTTCTTCTTTCAGCCCCACCAGGAGTTGGAGTGAGACTTTGCAGGAACCCCCCTAAAAACCTTCAAAACCTTAGTCCTTGCTGAATTTATTAAAGCTGGGTTTAGGGGACGGGAGGAACAGCCACAGTTGGAGAAGTTGGGAGGAGCATGCAGATAATATGCCCAGCAGCTTTTGCCTGTAATCTCAGCCACTTGGCCGGCTGGCCTCGGAAGGATGGAGTGGCCTGTGCATTTGGCCCCCTGAAATCCCAGGCTGCCACACAAGTGTCGTCAAAGGTTGTTTTTCCTGGGGTGCGCTCTGCCAGTCGACTTTCTCCTCTAACAGCAGTCTTGTTGATTTTTACGCCTTGTCAAGAGCTGGATCTGAAATGCAGCAAGAGGCATATCCTAAGGACTTTATTCCTCTACTATAGGGGGAACCCAATTGAGAAATGTCCCCACCTATTTAGCCACATCCTCTCAACCATGGTCTTGTCCTTGCTGGAAGGCATACTCCACTAATGGAGTGATGATGGCACACTAAATGGCACCCTGGTGGCCTAAAACGGTGATCCCACCTTGATAAGTGTGTAACTTATTACCAGCAGGTGACTTCGAAGTTCTAATGGAGATGACAGACTGCAGTCCATTAGCAATTGGACCTCACTTGCCATCAAGGGCAGGGGTCCATTTAATTGGCTTATGTGGGGAGACAGGCAAGATTCAGTCAGATTCAGGAGCTTACCTGAGGGGTGACTCCTGATGACAGTGGCTCATGAGGCCACCCCGACAGGAGCCTGCCTAATGGCCTGGTAAGACATGCCAATCCCCCGTTAGGTCTGCAGTCTTGGACACAGCAATCTTGTTGTGCTGAACATTCAGATAATTTGAGGAAACTGAGGAAGCCACTAAAAACCTATAAAGGAATGCCCTGCTTAAATATTAATTAATTTTGCCAGGGAGGACTTAAAATCCTATGTGAAGACATTGGGCACTCCTGCCCTTTCTATACATAATCCACAAGTCTCTGGGAAGATGTCTTGAATTGATACTAATGTTGCCCAATAAGATTCTTTTGTTCCCACCATAAGGAAAATTGGCCTTCACTGAAGATGAAAATATTAATATATTAGGCCTGGAAGCACAGAGCATGTCTATACTTAATGAGCCAATGCCAGTTTGCCTACAGTTACCTCCCTGGCTCAATCACGGAGACATTCTAATCAGCAGTTCTCAAACTCTGTCATGCATCACAGTCATCTGGGGGCTCAAACCTCCAGAGCATCAGCTTTGGTAGGTTTGAGGTGGGGCCTGAAATTTTGCTTTTTGAATAAGTTCCCAGGTGATGCTGATGCTGCTAGTCTAGGGACGAGACTTCGAAGACCATTGCTCTAAATATTTTGAAATATCAGCAGTATTTAAGTAGACATTTGGCAGTTTTGTCAATGACTTGCAACCCAGCTTTTAGCTTAGAACCCAAATGGGCAAGTTTTAAGGGAGTTGGTGATGTCCAGGAAAGTTAGTAGCTCCATGCATTTTTAAAACCATTTCCATGCCTGATTTTGTTGGCCTGGATCTGGCTGGCTGATTGAGGGTTGGGTGATTCGAGTGGATAGAGTGTGTTACCATGGCAATGTTCTCCCCATGTAGGAAGGCCTCAGAGGTTGATCCTGTACAACTGACCATGTGTTTTTCATGGGTTTTCCCATGGGGTGCTGCAGGGTTTCATTCCATCACTGCTGCTAGGCGTTTCCAGGAAGCTGGGATAGTCAGGAGACTGTAGGTCTCTTCTTGATCCACCTTATAGATGAAGTGAACTTCCTTTGTCAATCCAGTGCCCAGCTTGCTTAAAGCAATGGATTAGATTAAGCTAATTTAGGTACCGGGCAGAAGGGGCATCCCAAGGCTTTGGGAAGGTGCTTTCTGCTCCCTTAATTAGCAGCTCTCGCCTTGTAGCACTGTGTCTGGATTCTCGGCTAGGGAAGGCATGCCTCTCACGCAGCGTTTAGCATGAAGGTTATTACCTCTGTGGATGCAGGGGATGGTAGAGCTGTCTGTGGCACGTGACTACTGTCGGATCCCTTTGTTACTGTCTTCTCAGGGCTCTCCTTGAAGGCCACACAGATATCCTGGTGTTCTTCCCTTAGGGTGTAGCACACGTGGAGTCCAGGTGGTCACAGCTCACCAGAGGACAGCTCAAGGTGTGACTCTGCCGACCTTGTGTGGCTTGAATTCTGGTTGCTACAGGACCTCTCCTTTCCTGTGTAAATCTCTATCATAGAGATAAGTGGGTTACAGCTGTGGTCCCCAACCCCTGGGGCCACGGCGCAGTACTGGTCCACGGCCTATTAGGAAGCCACGTATCACTGACCGAACTCTGCACCACCTCCCCGCTCCACCAGCAACCACACCACAGCCCACACCCCCACCCTTGGTCCATGGAAAAACGAAACCAGTCCCTGGTGCCAAAAAGGTTGGGGACTGCAGAGCTACAGGACCCAAGTCTGAACATCAGGGGAGACAGTGATCAATTTTTAAAGAGGGAGCTACTGAAAATTGCTTCCCTGAAGAATTTCTCTGGGATAATTTTATGGTCACTCTGGACCAGGTGCAAAGCTGTTGTTTACCCAAGTCCGCCTAAGATTGGAGGTGGGAGGCTGGGATAGAGGCAGGCCAGGCTCTAGGCAGTGTGTTTTGTTGTCTTATCTGGGTCGGTTAGTTACACTTTGATTTTAGGAAAGCTTATTCCAGGTTTGTGGGACAGCCTTAGCATATTATTTAGGAATTAAATAAGACTGTGACTCTCTTCTGATGGCAGGTATTACCAAGGGGGACCTATTTTGTAACCTGAATGGATCGGAGGGACAGGAGATAAAAGCAGATTCCTAAACACAAAAAGTCCAAACTCAGCAAAGAGATTAACCTTTACGAAGACTGTATGTGCCAGATGCTTGATCCTTGGAACATCCAGGAACTTTTTAGGCCCATTTTACAGATGAGGAAACTGAGTTTCGAGAGGTAAAGAAGGGACATGACCTGCCCAATGTCACTGAGCCTGTGGGAGCTTCCATCTCACCTGTCTAAAATATTGTCTCTTCATTGGATTGTTTTCTTTCCCCACTAAATTATATCTCCTTCTTTTTCCGGAAATATCTGTGTTCTGGCCTGAAACCATTTTATGAGCAGGGAGGTCTATTCACTTCTAAGCAGCTAAACCCATCATTATGCCTCTGGATTCAGATTATTATCGACATGTGGTGGAATTACCTCATTATACTTTTTTAAAAACTAACATTTTTTAAATTAAAGTTTAAAAACAAAGTATACAGATTCTAAGTGTTCAAGTGTAATGATGTTTCATAAACTGAACACACCTGTATAACCACCGTCACTTACATTCATTCTTAAGGTTCATTTTGTTTATTTTTGCAATTGTGAACCTCTGGTTAGAAGTATAACTGACCTATTGTAACATTTGTCCTGTCCTGACCCTGTCGCCTGGCAGTACTTGAAGATCACCAAACTGCTGGGTAGTTACAAATCAGTCCCTAATGAGCACTTACAGATGGCCCAGGACTTCAGAGGAGGAGGGATAACCCAGGAAAGATTTAAAGTAACTCCTGAGAATTTAAAAACAGAAAAGTCATGGAATTTTATAGCTCATCTCATAGGTGAAGCTCAGGGAGATTGAAGAGTTTGCCCACGATCTCACAGCAAGGCAGCCAGATCAGTAAGTGGCTTCTTTTACACTTATAGTCACACACACACACACACACACACACACACACAATCTGAGAAGTCCCCACTGAAATGGATCCTGACCAGGAAGGAAGCCACTGGCGAGAGACACTGATCAGAGCTGGCGAGGTCACCTCCCAGGGACGCTGCCCGCTAGCTCTAGGGCTCAGTACCCCACATCCCAGATGCCCAAGCTGCCCTTCTTCCCCCATCTGCTCTCTGCTCTCAGGCGGGCTGCTGGCAATGAGACAGCCCTGCTGGCCCTTCGTGGCACATCGAGAAAGCTGCCTAATATAACCCAAACCTGTCTGTGGCCAGAATGTGTTGTGAGCGAGCGTCCCATACCAGCACGGCCTGTATTCTACTTGGACTACGAAGTCCGAGGTCCGAAGCCAGCTCTGCCACTTCGCAGCCACCACACCACGGGCAGGTCCCGACCCTAACGGCCTCCCAGGGTCGTCACGACACTGGGCTCTGTCATACCTGGAGGAAGCTTGGCAAACTGCAAAGCACTTCCTAACAGCAGTATTTATCGAGCAGTCCCTGTAGGCTCCGTGATAAGTGCTGCACACAGATCTCATTTATTCCCTGCAGTAGCTCATGGGAAAGGTGCTTCTGTTATCCCCATTTTAGAGATAAAGGGCCTGAGGCTTGAAGCAAAATAACTCCTCAGGGTCATGCAGCCACTTAAATGAGGGGGCCGTACTCAAACCAGTGCGGAGTGTGGCCAAGCTGGCCTGCCCAGCTGCCACTTAGAGCCAATCGGTCATCCAGTCGCAGTTTACTGAGCACCTACCAAGTGTCAGGTGCTGCTCTAGGCGCTGCAGAGACAGCCGGGAAGGGACAGATGAAGCCCACTCCCTGCTGACATCCTTGAGTTGGGGTCCTTTGGGGAAGAATTCTCTTGGAGACGTGTCTTTTGGGCACTTTTAGAGAAAAGCCTGCCTCCTTTCCCCCAAATTCCCTCTGTACTGCTTGCCCTCGATCTTCGAAGCCACCTAAAGTCCTCACATTCTCCCTTAGGGAGATGCCGGCTGTCCCCAAGTCTGCGTGCGTCCCATGCCTGTGAATCAGGAACTGTGTGCACTGAGCTGTCCCCTCCAGGCCCTGGTCTCGCTCCCCAGCCTCTTACCCTGGAGTGTCCCCTGCAGTGTCCCCTGCAGCCCCTCCTCTGCTGGGGGGAGGGCAGGCCTCAGCCCGGCAGCTGTTTGCTATCGAAGGACCCGTCTTGATGCGGGCACACCTTGTCGGGCCAGCTGACAGCACTCGTGCCAGCCTGATAAGAGGCTCGGGGGGCCCACGGCCACTTCGCTCACCCGGCCCTGTCACCTCCACGTGGCCTCGTGCCTGTTATTCTGTACATCTCCACACACAAAGAGCCCGGGTGCTGTTCCTGGCGCTCGGCTGCTGGGGTGGGGAGGACGGGCTGCTGTGAAAAGCTTTTCCGAAAGGCCGGGACAGAGGCAGGAGTCACCCAGGTGATCGGAGCCATTCCCTCGGGACCCCGGCCCAGGACCACAGTGAAAGGTTACTGCTAATTGGCTTGCTCCTGATGGGGCCGCATCTATTTAGCACTCCCCCTCCCCAGAGACTTCCAGGATGGTCTTGGCACAGCGCGTGATGCGAGAGCTCCCCGCCCGAGTCTGGCACAATCTGTCTGAAATTGCGAACATGGAGCCTCTTGGTTTTTTAATTTGTATTTTCGTTGTTGTCGTTCTCTGCCCATTGTTGCTGGTAGATTTAGCGGGAGCAGCCACCCCCCCTTCCCCCCACTCTGGTACCCCCTCCTGGGAGCCCTCTTGGCAGGCTCCCTCCCCTCCCAACCCCAGACCCGCCATTGGAGGCACTGAGGTCCCGACCTGGTGCCCTGGCCTCAGGGCCCAGCTCTCACCCTGCCATCATCCCTGACACTAACACAGCTTGTCCACCCTGTCGCAGGGGGCAGATGGCCTGTCGGAGCCCGAGGGCATCTCTCTGAAGCGGGTCGCTGTGGTGGAAGATTTCTTTGACATCATCTACTCGATGCATGTGGAGAGCTCAGCAGAGCCAGGCAAAGCCCCCAAGCACGCCGGGCAGAAGAAAACCTACCGAGCGGTGAGATTTCTGTTTCTTTGCCTCCGCTGGCAGCCCCAGGCCTTGGCAGGAGGCCACGGGCTCCGCACATGTTGGGCTGGGGGGTGGGGCAGGGAGCTGAGGCGTGATGAAGCGGCCTTTGGGGATCCAGGGGGGCACAGGGCAAGGGCAAGGCAGCCAGAGATGGCTCAGAGGGCGGGGCAGGCTCTGTGGCCTGAGCACAAAGAAGCAGGTTGAAGGAGGGGAGGAGGAGGAGGGAAGGGACAAGGGCAGCCTCACTCTACCCCCAGCCCCTTGCAGCCTGTTCTGGGCCTGTGGGTGGGTGCAGGTGATAGTGATGGCAAATGCTCCTGGCCTGGCATTCACTGTGTGCCAGGGACCCTGAGAGCCTCCTGTGGGTGAGCTCAGTCACTTCCCGCACAGCCCTGGGAAGTCGGGCCTGGGAGTCCCCCAGGGGAAGTCTGAGGACCTGTTCCCCACCCTCCAGGAGATCACAGTGGTACTGGGGTGGGGAGCCGAGAGCAAAGGCTAGACACATGGAGACAGAAGTGTCTCCAAGGCACCAGCAGACACAGACTCTCAGTGCTGAGCCCTGGGGACTTCACGGGGAGGATGACATGTTAAGCTTCGGGGAGGCAGCAGGGAGCAGAGACAGCAGTCCAGGGTAGGAGGAAGCCAGAGGCAGTGGGCACTGTGGCCAGACCCCGCAGGAGGGGCCTGCCGGTGTTGCGCTCCTATGCCCTGTCGACTCCCGTATCTGAATCTGCCGCCATGTCACGCGCAGCTCTGAACCATTGGTCCAGTGTCCGCCACCAGGCCAGTGAAGCCAAGCACTTTATGCTCGTTCAAGCCTCACAGCAGTCTTGTGACTACAGCGCTGAGGCCCCATTTCACAGTTATGGAAACTGAGACCCAGAGAGTTGAGCGACCTGAGCAAGTTCACACAGCACCTGAGTTGCAGTCAGCCAGTGTCCTCATGCCCCCTCCGCGGTGACCTTCTCTGCGGCTTCCTAGAGATGTGCCCTTCTGTACCTGGGCTTTCCCACCCAAGGCAGATGTGAAACTCCCTCCCCCGGGCTCTTTGTATAAATAACCTTGGACTACAGTGGAGGTGGCTGTATATGTCTGTCTTTCCCCCTATGGCCTGATTTTTTAAAAATCCAGCAGTCAGATTTGTCTTTGTCCTTAGAAAATGGCCTTTGCCCTAAATGGATCTTAAGGGTGGACCCGAGCACCAAGGGCCTCAGAGAGGCAAGGCGATTTTTCCATCCTCCCCACCCCCGGGCTTCGAGAAGCTGCTTGTGGGAGGAAGTGCTGAGGGTGTTTCCACCAGAGGGTCCTAGAAGAAGGGAGAGGCGCCCAGGCTGGAGCCAGCGTGGGTGCAAAGCGGCCCCTTGGTGCTGAGGAGACCCAGCCCCTATTCACAGCGTTAAATTGACCACTGTGCCAGGCAGCTAGCACGTGCCAGGCTCTGCATGTGGCACCTACTGTGCCCCACCCGAGCCTTCGTGTGTGTGACAGTTGTGTGTCTGAGGCTGGTGCTGTCGTTACCCCATTTCAAGATGAGGAAACTGAGGCTCAGAGAGACATGTAACCTGCCTGAGGTCATTCAGCCGACATGGAGAGCCAGGCCGCTGGCCCCAGAGCCTGTGCCCTGGCCACCGCACATCCTGCCTCTCCACAAACCTCCCGTGGTCGGCTAGTAACTCCTATGGCTTGCTGTCGTCCAGGTGGATGGGCTCGGGCCAGCCGGGCCATGTGATTTCCCTGGCCCCTGTGGTGCCCACCAAGCCTTGCCCACAGGCTCTCCTTGGGTATTCATGGGCAGGGGTCTACGGCCTGCATGCCGCAGAGAGGGCAGGGCTGGGCTGGTCCTGCCAGCGCCCGTGTCCCTGGCCAAGCAGACTTCCAGCCCTTTGCTCTGCACTTCCTGGCTTCTCGTCCATATGCCCGCCGTGTGCCCCACTTCCCGCTGCCCAGCCTGGAGCTGGCACATGACTGGCGTCAAGCCAGCTGGGCTGCACACAGAGCTGGAATTTCAGCAGCAGGGCCAAGGCTGAGCGAGCAGGCCAGGGCCCTCCCGCAGTGGGTGTGAGGCCGAGGGGGCCGGCACACCTTCCTCTTCCCCCGTGCGCCTCCTCTCCCTCCCCCTCCTTCTCCCCATCTGTCACCGTTCTCATGCCACCCCCTGCCTTTTGAGGGGGCACAGGGTAGTGCCTGGATGCCTTCGTCCCCCCTTCTCATCCGCCCCCATTTCCCTTGACCCAAGCCCAGCTCTTCGGCCCCACTCTGCGGATGGACGTGAGGCCTCGTCTGTGCCTGTGGGGAAAGCCCCCAAGGAAGCCCCGCCCTGATGGCGGCAAAGAGGCACAGCCTGGCACTGTGGGGCACGCGTCAGGCCGTTGGCTGAGGACGCTTGGATCTGCCTCTGCGTTTGCCAAAGCCGAATCCTGGGACAGCCCCACCTCTCTAGGGCGCGGAGCTTTCTGAATTCTTACAGGCCTGGGGTGCTGCCAGAGTCGCGGCACTGGTGGGAGGGTGGGCAGACTTGTTCAGTGAACCAAAGGAGCCACATTCTTCGGTGGGAAAAACGAACTTTCTAGCTTCTACCGCTGTCCAGCAGTGGATCAGGGAGGGCAGGTAACAAGCTTTCTGAAACTGGAGGTGTTTGAGCCAGTGGCAGATGACCATTTACAATGGACAATGCAGGGGGCTCCCATTTTGAGCGGGAAGCCCCTGCCTTACTTACCTCTGATGCAGCGTGACCCAAGTCCAGAGGATCATGGGGGTCTCACCAGTGCCAGGGTGCGGGGAAGGTTCTGGGTGGCTCTGCAGAGCTCCCCGAACCCATTTAGAGGTCTGGTCCTTCTTGCAAGGGGCTTTCTGGCTATTCTGGTTCCTGCACGCTCCTGGGTCGGAGTGAGCCCTTTTGCTTCCTCGCTGTCTCCCAGGGTGCTGGTAGGCCAGATCAGGTTCTAGGGTCTGGATCTGGCTGCCCAGGCCACTTTGGAGCTGGAGCCAGATGTGGTCAGCAGCTGCTCCAGGCCCACCACGTGCTAATCCACCCGCAGGGCAGAAGGAGGATCTTGTAAAGTGGTGCAAATCCCCCCAATTGGCCTCATCTGTCTTTGTCGGCCTCTGAGTTGGGGAGCGAAAATGGGGCCTTGCAAGTCAGCGACTCTGCAAATAGCTCCCGCTCTCCCTGCCGGTGAAAGCTGTTTCTACCACTAGGAGAGAAGTAAAAGGCAAATTCACACACAGGTCTCGATGCCCAGGCAGGAGGTGCTGAGGGCAAGGCCGCAGGCAGCCCAGGGCAGCCGAGGGAAACTGGGTGGGGAGAGGGGTCTGAAGCTCCACCTTTATCTGTTTCACGTTTGGGGCAGCAGCGTAAGAGTCTGTTTCTAGAACAGGGTCTGTAGCTCTGAAACCCTCTGAAAACCACCACTCTATTGACTGGAGCATCTGCTAGGATTGTCCTCCTGGTTTTAGCTCATCGTGTGGTCCTGTGGCCTTGGGCATCTACGCACACAAACAGAAATGGAGGTCCCATTTCTGGTCCTGGGCAAGCCAGGAAGATAAACCAGAAGCTGCCTGCAGACGGTTGGGGAGGGGGTGGGCGGATGTCCTCGTCCACACAGGTCCCTACGGCAGAGCCGGGCTGCACTGGACTTTTTACTGACTTCCCGGGGAGCTCTAAGCAAAGCTGCAGCCGCTGCAGCTGTGCAGGTCAGGGCTTCCCTCCCTGGCCATCTGACAGCGCTAAGGACTTCTCACCTGCTGGCCTTCAGTCCACCTCTGCCACCCTTCTGTGGTACCCAGGGCCAGAAGATGTATGCCCAGACCTCAGACCTACCCCTCCCCAGAGCATGCCAGCCAGCCTTTGCGTACTGCTGGCTACCTGGGTACCGAATAAGGCCGGGCATCTGCGGCCACCACTCCCACCCCTGAAGAGGGAACTGATCCTGTGCCCTCAGCAGACCAGAGGGCACAAAGATTCCCTGCCCATCCTGTGAGCAGTGCTTCCCAGAGCAGCCGGGCTACGATGCCCTCCCTGAACCTTTAAAAAATATTTCTCTGCCCAGTGGCAGGTGAGC
This sequence comes from Avahi laniger, assembly GCA_963575035.1. Lineage (NCBI taxonomy): Eukaryota > Metazoa > Chordata > Mammalia > Primates > Indriidae > Avahi > Avahi laniger. The sequence continues at coordinate 24,303 of CAUYSK010009217.1, forward strand.
AAGCAAGCTCCGAGTAGTTAAGTAGGGCTGCCCCGACGGTATGGACCTGTCCTTCCTTTTCCCAGATGACTGTGCAACCCTCCTCCCCCAAGTCCTCTGCTCAGCTCTCCTGAGGCCTGACCTGGGGAGCCGTGTCTCAGGGGAGCCAAGGGGGTTGTCTGCCTGCCGGCCCACGTAAGCCACAGCCCCCCGCTCTGCCCAGCACGTGCCCTGCCCTCCTGCCCGCTTGCTCCTACAGCCGTCAGCCCTTCAGCCGGGCACATCCCTCCTGACCCAGCAGGCCCGAGAGGAACACACTGTCCCCAAGCCTTCCCTGCAGCTCCAGGCCAGGAATGATCTCCATGTGCCTGGCAGAAAAGCCCCCATCCCTTGGCTGCACCTCTGACTGTCACTTTCCCGTCCATTGGCTCCAGTCAGAGACACTAGGGTTTGCCCTTGTCCCTGACCTCCAGAGGAAGGCAATCAGACAGGGAATTTGGAAGGGAGATAACTCATCAAGGAGCCTCTCTGCTCCGCAGAGCATCAAATCAGCTGAGAAATAACAACTGTGTCACCAAAATTAACTCCACGTTTGCAGCCGGCAGGACTAGCCCCTGGAACTCTGCAGGAGGACTGAGCTGGGAGTGTGCCTGAGCTGTTCTCTGAGGGCCTGGCCACAGTGGGGGCACCCCAGGCCTTCTGCATGGCCCCGCCCTGCCCCGCCCCTACCTCCCACCTGTGGCAGAGGTGCAGCAAGACAGTCGTGCATCCCGGAAGGAGCCGACTGGTGCTGTCCCAGAGGGGAGGCAGGGCCCAGAGCAGCCCCCTCCACCGCAGCCACCTCTCCCAGCCAGGCTGCAGCGAGGACGCTGGAACGCTGGGGCGATGCTGCCCCTTAGTGGAGAGGAGCGGAAGGACCCAGGCTCTGGGAAGCACGTGTGAAAACCAGTGACTGGGCCGCCTCAGCCCAGGGAGCGGGAACTGAGGGGACCCTGTGGCCCCCACAGGCAGCCACATCAGGGCCAGCAGCTTCCCAAAACCCAGAGCGAGAGGAGAGGGCTGGACTTACCTCCTCGCCGCCCAGCCTTTTGCTAGCGTCCCCTGCCTCCTCTCTCTACCTCCCACCACCTCTGCCCTCTCCCTGCCCATGGGAGGCCCTCTGGGGGCAGCTCTGGGGTGGTGTGACCTGCAGCACGGGCTTCCATCTGGCACGGCTTCAAAAAAGCTGTGCGACCTTGGCGAGGTGGTTCATCTCTCTGGGCCTCGGGCACCTGGAACACGGGGGTCCCTAGAGCCTGTCCAGTTTGAAAAACCCGATGCCCTGGCACCAGCCCTTCACAGCTCTCCCTAAGAAGGTTCTTGATCTGTGAGTTATCACAGGAAATAACTCACAGAACCTCGTGTTGTGCTTACCGGCTGAGAGCCCATGAATTTATAAGCGGGTCTCAGTTTATCCGTCTTTAAGTGAGGAAGTTGTTCACCCCTCCCTAGAGCAATGTTTGTAAGCGCATGTTTAGTAGCAGCAATAAAATGTTCTGGGAGGAATGTTACTTATGAGAACATAGGTTAAAGGCTAGACAATGCTTAAAGGCTTTGCTTTTTCAGTTTTTAGCCTCCTTTATTCAGATTTTTAAAACAAATGGCTTTCCACAAAAGCACTCACTCGTTTCCACCGCTGAGAATCGAGGACACCTGCCCCTTGCTCCGCAGATCCCTGACGGTCCTCACGAGGGCCAAAGCGCCTGCCACGGAAGTACAGACCTTGGTGACCTCGTGGCCAAGTCACCTCCCCGTGGATCCACATAACAAGCGAAGCTCTTCTCTCCCCCAGATCGCAGAGACCTACGCCTTCCTCCCAAGAGAGGCTGTGACCCGGTTCCTGATGAGCTGCACGGAGTGTCAGAAGAGGATGCACTTTAATTCCAACGGCCTGGAGCCCAAAGGTAGGGGGGGCGGTGCCGCTGGGGGCTCAGCTGGGGCCATCAGACTAACACTGGCAGGGCCACTCTTTGCTGGCACCGACGGAAAGGTGCAGGTCCAGCAGTTGTCACCAGTCCTAGGGGCCAGTGTGAGTCTATGGCTTTGCCCAGAGAGCCTCGTTTTGCTTTACCATTTTTAAAACTCAAGTTTCATTTAAAAACCAATAACACACACACACACACACACACACTTACATGTACACACAAACCAACAAGTTTCTCTTGCCCCTCAAAGTCCAGGCCAGCCCCTCTCCCCTGATCCTCAGCCACCCTGCCTCATTCTCGAAGCTCCACCCAGGTCTCACTCTCTACTGTTTCTCCGCACACGAGCCTGAGCCTGTGGTCTGGCCTGTGTGCCCGCTGAGGACAGGAGCACACGCCCGGCCGGGATGTGTGCCTCCTGCATCCTGTGCGCCTCCTCCCGGCCTGTGCACACCCGTGTGGCCTCTAGATGTAAATCCATGGGGACCGATTAGAATTTTAAATGCCCATAGCACTGTGGCCAGCCACAGTCAGTGCCCTGGACCAAAGTCCATGCTCTCTGGCTCTGTCCTGCCCAGTGAGAGCAGCTGCACCCCACTTCAGCAATGCCCCCCACCGCCATGCCCCTCAAACTGAACATCCCCGGAGGCCTCCAGTAAATCTGGGGGTCCTCTGCTCACAGGTGGCTTTGACACAGCGAGACAGGCCAGCATTGGACTGGTGCGATCCTGACTCTGCCCTGAGAGATGGTGCCCAGGTGGGTAGTCACCGGGCTTCTAGGTCTTCCCAGCTCACCGTTCCAGCTCCTGGGATCAGGCCTGGGGGAGTTGCTGAGGTCGGGGGGTGTCTGCCTGAGGACAGAAACAGACTCGGAACGTAGGGTGAGCTGTTTATCCGGGTGGTGCTCATGTGGCATCCGCGGACTCCGGGGAGGACAAATCAACAGCAAAGCCCGAGCAGGTGACGGGAACGGGGTGGGAGCACAGGCGTCGAGCGCGGCTTCCCTCTGCCCTCAGTTGTCCCTGACACCAGCTCACTCACCAAATCCAGAGGTTTCTTGCCTGTGGGAGCGTTGGGCCACGGCTGCCTCATCAGGGCACATGGGACAGCTCCTAAATCACGAGGGACGGGAACCGATCTAGTTGGTCCCTCATAAGTGCTGGCTCCAGTGCTGAGAACAGGGCTCCAGGGCCGCCCCATGGCGGTTTGAATCGCGGTTCTGCCACTCAACTGCTGTGTGTCCCGGGCAAGTGACTTCATCCTCTGAGCCTCAGTTTCCTCATCTGTGAAATGGGGTCCGTACTGGTACCTGCCTCAGAGGGCTGATGAGATTTGAGCGTTAGTCCCTATACCTGGCACGGGGCTACTGTGCAGGAAGGGCGAGCTGTGGCTGCCGCAGTTACTGTGGCAACGCTGGGTGCCTGAGGGAGTGATCCTGGCCATGCTGCCCCACGTGGCCTGGCCTTGGCTGGGTGGCTGCAACCCCTGGGCCAGGCAGCATTTGGCACCTGCAGATGGGGGAGGGGGCTTTCCCTGCTGCCCTCCCCTCCCTGCCAGGGGCGTGTACCCTGGTGGTGGCTGCCTGGTTCCTGCCCACCCATCTGCCTGCCCCCGCCATTCCTGTCCTCACTGTTTCCATAGCAACCGGCAGGGTCAGACAGAACTGCTCCCCTGGAGGAACAGAGGCGAGGCCAAGAGGGGCTACATGTGTGGGCTGCTCTGGGGTGTCCACAGGCTCCGTCTACACCACCCCCCTGCTGCACATCGGCGGTGTGGAGGCTGTTCCTCACCACCGCCTGCTCTCCTCACGGCAGGCGGAAGGCCCCCCGGGGCTGCGGGCTCCACGCCTCATCCGTGGGCTTCTATGTGGCTGGGAGGGCAAGGCCAGGCACAGTAGCAGCCTGTGACCCCCATGCCCCCAGCCCCAGGGAGGAGGAAGGAGGAGAGTGGGGAGCGGAGAGCACACAGGCCCGAGGCCTGGAATATAAACCAGCTGGGCGGGCTCTGTGCTGGAGCCTGACTCCCCTGGGGCTTGCTCCGGGCAGGACAGGAGACAGGAGCCGGGCCTTCCTGTCCCATCCTCAGGCACAGGGCAGCACACCTTCCCGTCCCAGGGAGAGGAGAAGGCCCTGAGGGAGCAGGCGGTAGCGTGGCCCGTGGAAGCACACGGGCTGGGGCTCAGGCTGTGTGCAGTCTGTTCACTGCTGTGTGTCCCTTGACAGGTTAGGGAGCCTCTCTGAGCATCTCCTGATTGTAACAGCTAGTACAGCCCTATTAGTCCTGGTTTACAGCCAAGGAAACTGAGGCACAGAGAAGTATTGAGGTGAAATGCCTCATCCAGGTTCTCCCAGGAGATAGAAGTGAAGGCAAGATAATTGATTTTCTCATCAGCAAAACAGAAGTAACGCCCTTCTCTCAGGGCTGTGGGGATGCAGTTGAATTAAATGAGCCCATCATGTAGGACACCTGCCTGGCGCATGTGGGTGCCTGGGGGACCCCAGCCCGTCTCTTGCTTGTGTGTTGCGCCACAGCGCCCAGACACAGACTGTCCACGTCCAGGTGGCCCCACAGAGAGACAGCCTCCACCAAGGTGGGGTCAGTACCGCGCCCCCCCACGCCCTCTCGGCTGACATGCTGGGTCCACGTCCTGGACACAGAGTGACAGGGAAGGGTGTGGTTTCTGGAAGCTGCCAGTGGAGAGCTTTAGAGTCTGAAAGGCTCCCCTGTCTGCTAAATGGCCAGAGGCATCGGCCTCCTGGACCATCCGTGCCAGCTGGCAAGTCTCCCTCCTGCCCCAGCAGAGAGCCCGGAGATGCTATCTCTGCCGCCATGCCGGCCCCTGGACACGGCCAGCAGCCAGCTCCTTCCCCGGCACCCCTGCCACTGCCACGCCAGCCTTCCCTTCTCCCTCTGGCTGCTGGGAAAATCGGAGCCTCCCCAGCCCCAGGGCAGGCCCAGTGTTCCTGTCCCGGGAAGGTGGGGAGGGAGGAGGGACAGGGAACAGGATGGAGATTCTCAGGGCTGCTGGGAGAATGCCTTGCTTCCCGGCCTCACGTTAACAAGAAAGAAAGGAAGCAGAGTGGCCTCCCTTGCTCAGCGTTTGTCCCCAGCAGAGTGTGGGGGCCTGGACAGCCCCACACCCTCCCCCAGCGCCAGGAGCATAAACAAAGGAGGCCGCAAAGGATCAGGAAGTCCGAGGATGGGAAATTCCAGGGCCTCCCGACTCCACGCTCCTCTTCCTCCAGCCCCCACGGAGTCCAGGCGGCAGAGAGGAATGAGCCTAGGAACTGGGTGTGCCCTCGGACCAGCCCTGGCTCCTGGGGAGAGGGACCTCTGGGGGCATGTTTGTTTCTGTCTTCTTTGTGGCAAAATGTCGTTGCCTGTTTGCAGACTGGGAGTTGGCAACGGGGCAACAATAGTTACCCTTCCTCAGCAAACAGGTTGTCTGCTCAGGTGGCGGTTCCTGTGCAACCAGCCCCCGACTCCTCCGTGTGGTTTCCAAGGCCCTCGTGCGGGCCTGGCCCCTCCGGATCCCTCCTTCCATCCTTCCTAACGTGACCCTGCGCGATCCCTCCTTCCATCCTTCCTAACGTGACCCCGCGCCAGGCCACTCGCTCGCCCCGCTCGCTGGGCCGTCCTTGCCGGGGGGCTGTGGGAAGGCGTGTGGCCCCTCCGTGTGCTGCTGCCTCATCTGTAAAGTGGGGGTGTTAACACGAGCCCTCCTCATCATGGGGTTCTTGGGAGCATCAGACAAGAAGGTCTGCATGGAGCACTCAGCAGATGCTCAGTTAGCTGCTGGGGAGATGGATGGGGAATCCTGTTCAGAGCCCCACGAAGCTTTCTCAAGCTACTCCAGGGCCTCTTAGCTCTTCCCCCGAGCCCCTACCTCTAGTGGACTCGCGACAGCCCCACCCTGCCCACTGCTCGCTCTTGTTTCCTGAGCCCAGGGCTGTGCACGGTTTCCTCTCCTCCCCCGCCCTGAGCACACTCACATCAGCGCTCCTGGAAGACTTGCCGATCCATCGATTCACTCCCCCAGGAAGAAGATTTTTCGTCACCTTCTGAGCTGGCCCCAGGCCTGGGATCTCTGTTTCCAAGTCTGAACCCCATCAAGCTGGCTGGTCTTGAGCCCTCTCTGTCCCAGGCCCTCCACACATCTTCGACACCCAGCCCTTCCCGGGAGATCTTTCTCCCCCTTGTCTCTGGACTGAGAGTCCTTCCATTCTGTGGGTGAAAGTGCGTGAGAATTACCACCTTATCTTCCACCTGGGCAAATGAGGGCCACCGCCCCCTCTGGGATTTGCCTCGGTGAGTGCCCTTGGCGTGTGGCTGGCGTGGGCAGAGCGTCTGCATCGTTGATTGTTCCCAAGGCTGTGTGAAACTAAGTCTAGCACTTGGGCTGGTTTCAATCTTCCTTGGCAAAGAAGCGTTGAAACTTTTCTTTGGGCACTTCCTCTGCTTGTCTTACCAGCAACCTGCCAGATTATTTAGGCTCCACGGCCTGTGCTAGCATCTAGCTCACCTCTCTGTGGTAACCGTGTCCCGAGGTGCAGCGGTGTCAGGTTATTTGTGGTGGCTTGAGTTTGGCTACTACATGTGTTGACCACAGCAGGGGCCTGGCCTGTGCCTCAGCAGAGCCCGAGGAAGCCACTTCTTCCTTCTTCCTTGTTCACGTCTCCACCGGAGCCTGTCCCCGCCCTGGCATTTGTCCCACCCGTGAGCATCCGACCCCATGCAGCTTCCACTGGCCTCTGCTCCTTCTCTGTCCCACTGAGCTGATGCGCTCGGTGTGCACCCACTGACTGCATCAGAACACAGGGAGCTCCTGCTGCTGCAAGCCTGCCTGCCTTTCTCCTCCCCGCCATCGGGGCCGTGGCTCATTTCTTGACCTAGAATGTCCCCTGCCTACCCGGTCCTGCCTCCCCGACTGAACTCTCACTTCGGGAACTGCAGGGTCAAGCATTTCCTTGCACATCTGCTCAGGATGTCACAGCTTCCCCAAGACAAGGGCATCCTGCCTTCCTCTTCCCTGGACTCTCCCAGCTGACCTGCGGGCACCAGAAGCATTTTTTGATCTGTGGAGGTGCTGGGGAGGGAGCAGACCAAGGAAGACCCCCTTCTCCCGCCTCCCCAGTGTGCCATCCTTGCCATTGTTTTATTTTTCCTGAGCCAAACTGTGTAACTGACTGTATAAAAGCTACTTTCTCATAAGCGATCATGACATTTCAGTCAGGACATGGGTGACCATCAGTAAAAGGACACAACTCCCTGCCCCTGTGGGCTACAAACGCAGAGAATGGCGGCTGCGTCACCCGATGAGGTCTAACCGGGGGCCACAGAGTGAGGGGCCTTTACGTGGTCCAGCTGTTTCGCAGCTTCTCGCCAGACAGCCTCATCTTTGAGGAAGTGAAACAGAAACAGCAGAATTCTGTCCCAAGGTCCACAGTCCAAAAACAGGATCCACGGCGCTAGGACACCTGCCTGACTTATTATATCTGACTCGATAGATTCTGGGGGGGCCGGGCCCTAAAACCACCCTGGGGTTAAGGAAGTCAAGTCTGGGTTGACAGTGGGGTGGCAACGAGAAGAGGGCCCCAAAACGCATTTTACTTTTTGGGTTTTTTTGTGTGTGTGTCTGTTTTTGTTTTTTGAGACAGGGTCTCGCTCTGTCACCTGGGCTAGAGTGCCGTGGCATCATCATAGCTCGCTGCAGCCTCAAACTCCTGGGCTCAAGCGATTCTCCTGCCTCAGCCTCCCAAGTAGCTGGGACTACAGGCATGCGCCACCATGCCCGGCTAATTTTTCTATTTTTAGTAGAGACGGGGTCTCGCTTTTACTCAGGCTGGTCTTGAACTCCTGACCTCAAACAATCATCCTGCCTCGGCCTCCCAGAGTGCCGGGATTACGGGCGTGAGCCACCACGCCTGGCCCTCAAAACACATCTTAGTTTCCACATATACAGCAGACATCTGCACCAAAGAGGCTGATGTGTGTCGGTGTCGGAGAATCTGCCGTCAAACCGAGAGGAATTCCCTGTAAAAAAGAAAGGCCGGTGGGGTGGGAGGTGGTCCATTTCTATCCAGTTTCTGAGACATTCTATTAGTGACATTTACCTCTTCCTCAAAGAACAAAAATGAAACATTCTGTGGGTCACAACACAGCTTTAAAAAGCAAAACTAAGTTCTGCATTTCTATAAAACTTGATAAAATATCTCATTCCATCTGGAAAGTCCACCAGCAGTCCACGTCCTCAGAGGGACCCCAGTCCTGCGTCCCAGTCTGTTTTGTGCCCCCCTTTCTGCGGGGCTGTCCCCTCCTTGCCAAGCAGGAGTGTCCCTTGTCCTCTTGGAGTAACTTTACCCCCTCGTTTGCAGAGGCTGTTTTTTAATTGTAAAACATTTGCAACAAAAAACTTGCCTTTTTGATAAATTTTAATTATACCATTTTTAAGGTATTATGTTCACACTATTGAGCAAACATCACCACTATCTATTTCCAAAACATTTTCATCACCCCAAACAGAAAGTCTGCACCTTAAGCAATAACTTCCCATTCCCACCCAGTCCCTAGTAATCGCTATTCTACTTCCCGTCTCTATGAATCTGCCAATTGTAGAGATTTCATGCGGGTGGAATCATACCATGTTTGTCGTTTTGTGCCTGGCTTCCGTCACCTGGCATAGCGTTTTCAAGGTGGCCGGGGCTGTTTTGGTTTGGGCTCAGCTCTGGAGGGGCAGGCAGAGTCAATCACCCTCAGATGTTCTCGCATGTCCCCAACCCTGGCCCTGTCACGTGCCTCCCCTTCATCCTGTCTCTAGGCCATGGTGGCAGCGGTGGAGAGCAGGCTCTGGCTAGTCTGGAAGTCACTCCCACTTCCCACGCTGCTTAACTCCCAGCCCTTCGTGGAACTAGGCACCAGGGGACCTTTTTGGACAAAGGCCCAGGGTGATGAACCTGGCCTGCGGGAGGCCTGGGAGCAGGTGATTGAGACTGTTCTCCTAGCAGCGTGGCCAGAGATTTTAAGAGTTATTTAGTATTCTCACTTTTTACTCCACAAATTCCATTTCTTGGGATCTGTTCCAAAAAGGAAAAGATGAGAAACACAGATCAGTATTTATGCACGAAGATGTTCCCCGCAGTGTTGTTTATAATAGCTCCCACAGGAAACAACCTAAATAGCCAATCATAAGGGAATGACTTCAGTATTATGGTAAAATATTACACAGCTATAAAAATTATCTTCGTAAAGCCATACAAAGTTTTCCGATGGTGGGGAAAATGTCTATGACAAAATGTTTAGCAAAAAAAAAAAAACTCTTTTTTAAAAGCAGACTATAATTCTATGTATGCATTGTAATACCAAGCATGTAAAGAAGAGAAATCACAGGGAAAAAGTAAACCAGAAGCATATGCCAAGCTGCTTGGTGCAATTATGGTTTTTAAGTTTTTTCTTTACATCTTTCTGTACTTTGCAAATTCTCTACAAAAAGAATGTGCATTACTTTGATCTTCAGGCCAACATTGCAGTAATGGGAGGAACATGTGAGTGGGAGGTGGTCCTGGAGGCCTGGCTCAGACCTGTGAACTTCGTATCCCCTGAGGGTGCCCCAGGTGATGCTTGGGGCAGGGGGTGGCACGTGTTCACCAGAAAGAGAGCTGACTTAGACCCGGGTTGGGACGTAAATGCCTTCCAGGGCCTGGCGAGTGTCATGATTGAGCAAAGGTGTGCACTGCGATAAGGAGTGGTGGGGACTGCGGCAAAATGGAGAGCACACCCCCACCTGAAAGCAGTGCTGCTGCTCGGCTGCAGCGGTTGCCATTGGGAGTGGGGGCCCATGTGGCCAGATCTTCCACTTTTCAAAGAAACCAAAAATTCATATTTTTTAGCATGTGAAATCTCTAAAAGGCTGGCGCCTCACTGAGAAATATTTTCCATGCCACACAGTCCACATCTATGGGCCAGATGTGGTGAGCAAACCTGTCCCTTCTCAGAGGTGGCTTCCTCCTCCACGTGCTCCCAGCTGAATTCTCCACGTGGGTGACAGGCCCGCAGCATGGACTGAAAGGGGTTTCCTTTTGTTCTTTCTGCCAGAAAACGAGCCTCCATCTCCTCTGGTCTCGGGGATCATCGATTACAATATGCCCCTCACCTCCACGTACCTGAAGCAGATGAAGTTGCGCGTGATGAGCTCCCAGGAGCAGGTAAGGCGGCGGTCTCCCCCCTCCCCACCCGCAGGTGTCCCCAAACTTGCCCGGTTGTGGTTGATTCTTTCCAAGATTTGGGGCCACAGCCTGTGTAAACACACTGGAAATCAAAGAGGCCCTGATCTGGTTATCTGGGCTGTGCAGTGCAGGCTGAGAGGGGAGAGGGAGGAAAGAATGTGCTCCTCGTTAGAGGGTCTGCAGGGAAGGCAGCTTTGCAGGTCTCTGGTGAAATCCGGAAGCTCCAGCCTTGCAAAGCTTTCCCCAGGGGCAGGGCCCAGCAGGGGGGAGGCGGGAGCTGCAGACCTGGACTCTGGGGTCACTCTCTCTGCTCCGCCCTTTGTCACTGCCTGGCTTCCCCAGGGAGGGAGGAGAGAGAGGCCCTGGCCGCCTGCCCGTGGCCTCTGTGGCTCTCTTGGGGCCCAGACAGGCCAGGAGGATGGGCCTTGGAGGGTGGCCCTGGGGCCCCCTGGCCATCCCAACCTCCGCAACTCAGGTTGCCAAGGGTCGGCGGGGAAACAGGCTACGGAAAGAAAATGCCCCTCGCCTGGGTCCCCACACAGCCCACCTCTAACCCTTTGCAAAGCGAACGGCCTGTCTTTTAAAGGACGAAGTGAGTCCTTCCTGCCCCTGCTGCTGCCTAAACAGGGCAATAATGTCTCCCCTCTGGCTTCAAGTGTTCTCGTCTGTTGTGACATCTGAATCTCCCATGTCCTCGTGGCCTGACTAGGGGTCGGGCTCTTTCTGCCCCGTCCCGGAGTCGGAACTTGAGTCTGACTTCCAGCCCTGGGTATGTGCTGCCGCGGGTCTCCTCGGCAACCCAGCATGTGTGCTCTGAGGGCGTGATGGCTCCTTGGCCAGCTTCGTGGTGATGCAGCAGGACGCGTTCAGGCAGCACCTGGGCCCGTGGCACCCAGTAGGTTCTTTCCTGGGCAGCACAGGCAGAGCAAGCCTCCCCTGGGGTGGGAGAGTGACCCCCTCCCCCAGTCCGAACACAGCCACAGGACAGGTCCTGCCGCTGTCAAATCCCATGTCCCGATACAGGGCTTTGAAGGCGGTTCCATTCCATCGCTCTGACCCCAAAATGCCAGCAGAGCACACCTGTAGTGTTTGCAAATCGCTAATGCAGGCTACGTGGAAAATAAACCCAATTCTAAAGTAACTGGGAACCAGGATAAATGATATTTTATTAATGCTGAACAAAGCTCTACGTCTAAAACCTTTGGGTGAAAAAAATCCCAATAATTCATTGTTTTCAAACATTACACATCCAGGAGACAAGTGGTAAGGCGTTTGCTCTGATCAGACAACGTACGGGTGGTGGGATTTTCTCGAGGGCTGGACGGAATCATGTTACTTGTCGTCCCGTTGTACCGGGTTAACATGCTGGGAAATGAGCCCTTCTCCGCAGAGGGTGTTAGATAAAATGAAAATCCGGTGACAATGTTCACACAAAGAAAAAAGATTCTTCTTGAGGTCTGGTCAATGCAGCAAATATTTACAGTGTCCTCAACATACAAAGCACCGGGGGCGGGGGGGGGGCAGACTCCAGCCTCCAGAGACCTCCATCCTAAGACGCAGACCCCGGAGCTGTCAGCGAGGTGGCCACCTTGGGCTGCAAATAGGCGAGTGCAGCCTGATAAAGGAGGTTTTTTGCTTTTTCTTATTTGGGATAACTCTTACAAGGGTATGAAACCGGAATCACAGTTAGTCAGACAGTGAATACATCTTCGCGGAAGGGGAAGGGTAGGAAGATTTCATGAAATGTGGACTGCCTCAGAAGATGGTCATGACATTCCCTGATAAAATGAGGTCCCAGCGGGTGCAGCCCACGTGCTCAGGGCCAGACCCAGCCAGCCCCATCCTGAGCTGTGATTTCTCAGGTCCCCTTTCAGGGACGGGCACAAGATGCCACGGGGTGTGCTGCGGTCTCTTCCTCACACAGCCACTGGTGTTGTTTTCTGTCTCATTTGGTTTTTTTGCATTCTTTTTTTTTTTTTTAATTGCATAAGTAACACACAGCCTCAGTAGAAAAATCAGTAGCCAAAAAGCTACATGGTGATGAAAATCACCGTAATCCCACCAGTGAGATCGCCGTGAATATTTTGGTGTCCGCCCTTCCAGGCTGTTGGGTAAAGGGGGGTTATCCTACACGTGCAATGTTATGACCTGCTGTGCTTTCCCATGTTGTTTGAGTCTCTTTACCCTCTGAGTCTTGATGTTTCCATCTGTCAAAGGAGCTGGTTCTGTAGTTTTCCTATCATTCATTCATTCATTGACTCCTTCACTCATTCATCCATCCATCCATCCATCTGTGCACTCTGAGCCAGGCACTGTTCCAGGCACCCAGGAGACAGTGGTGAATAGGGCCACGTCTTTGCCTGCCTGGCTCTCACAGTTCAGTGAGGGAGCAAGTGGGGCTCACCCACTTGTTTCAGGCAAGTGGCTTATCAATCAGGCAACTGTCCTGTGTCCAGAGTTATTGTCCCCATTTCACAGATTTGATAGCTGAGGCTCAGAAAGGTTCAGCACTTGTTCAAGGTCACACAGCCACTAATATGAGTTGAAACCCAGTTCTGTTCCATCCCCAAACCTGTACACTGGCCAGCGCGCCACATCCTGTTTCTCCCCACGCGGACTGGATAAGAAAGTGCTCATTAGAATCCAAAGCCGCGTGGGGGCTGCACAGGTAGTGGTGTGCGCAGGTACCGTGGGGTTTGGAGAGAGAGCGCGCCTTGGCCGAGATGCAGGTGGTGAGCCAGAGGGAGGCAAGTACAGGCCTAGGGACTTTGGCCTGGGACCTGGGAGCCACCTTACCTATAAGGAAAATAAGGGAATATTGGGAGAGGAACTTGGCAGGGAGGTTACAGGGTGGCACACCCTGCCTTGTGAATGCCGAGTTATCTAGAGAGGTACATTTGTAATTCGACGTCCACATTATCCTGATCTTTCCTGAGGTCACAGTATTTGAACCAGGACCCTGTTGTAGAAATCAGATGTGGAAGCAGAGAGACAGCTCCTCTGTGCCCCTCACCCCCCCACACACTTTGATTTTATAGGAGTGGAGGCTGCGACCCAGAGCGGCCCAGCCCCTGGCTCAGCTCCTTTTTTTAATAATATCACGGGCTCTGAGCTCTGTACAGAAAGGAAGATTGCCAGCACCTTCCTCCCCGCCCTGCCCCAGTGCCGAGCAGCACTGATGTCCTGCTAATGGTTTTAATGGTGCTCCAGGCAGGCAGGTGGGAAGTGGGGAGGGCGCCATTGTTTAAGTCTCTGCGATGAGGCTCTTCCTGGCCTCCATTAACCTCTGCCTCCCTCTCCTCTATGTTCTGTCCTGGCCCAGAGTTCTCCTCGGGTCTTGGATGGCTGGGAAGGAGGATCGGATCCCCCTCCCCCAGGGCACACATATGGGACCTGGAGGGTCAGTAGCCCCTATGCAAGGCCCCAGGGTCCCCAAATTATTGGTCCTCTTGCTCCTGAAAACAAGCCAGTGTGGAGCAGCAGCTGGCACTGTTCTCAGCTCACTTTGTTAAGCCAAGGACCTTGGAGTCACGCTAACAATACCAGCTCTACCACCTACAAGCTGTGTGACTTTGGGCAAGTTGCTTCACCTCTCTGTGCTTCTTTTTCCTCATCAGTTACTTGAGAGCAACACTAGTACACCCACCTCCTAGAGTTTTCCCAAGAATTAAATGACACCAAGCAAGGTAAGTGCTTAGCACCGTGCTGGACGTTAGAAGCACAGAGGAAATCTCAGTGGCCACACTGTACCGAAGGTACTATTCTACAACGTTTGTTGAACAGACACATGGAATGACCTCGTACAAGAGACCAGGGCCATAAAGATGGACAGGTCGGTGTGGCTGTTCTCAAGGAGCTCTTAGTAGAGGGGACAGGCAGCAGCCACGGAGGTGTAACCCAGGATGGCAAACAGAAAGAGCTAGAAACCTGCCGGGCAGGTCAGGGGACACTGGCTTATTTTTAAAATGGGATTTGGACAGGCAGAGAGGGCTCAGGTGAGGGAAGCCGAGAGGTGCAGCTCGGGCAGGACCTGGGGCTGGGGCGGCCGGAGCCAGTTTGGGGACAGGAGGAGGAGCAGACCCAGAGCAAGGGCCTTCTTGGAGGCCAGGCCCAGGAGAGGGCGGCTTCCTCAGTCAGCGCCGAGAGTCAGGAAAGGATTTTGAGCAGGAACTTGCGCAGCCTTCCATCTCCCTAAGCGGAGAGGGAAACAAGCCCACCCCGAAAAGCTCCACACATTTACTTTTTGAAAAAATCGCGATAAATATATTTGACACTTTAACCATTTTAAAATATATAATTTAGTGGCATTGAGTATATTCACAATGTCGCACAACCATCACAAACTCTATTTCCGAAAAGTTTTCATCACCCTGACAGAAACTCTGTACCCGTTAAGCAATGACTCCCCATTCCCCCCTTGCCCAGCCCCTGGTAACCTCCATTCTACTTTCTATTTCTATGAATTTGGCTATTCTAGGTACCGTATAGAAGTGGAATCATATGATATTTGTCCTTTTGTGTCTGGCTGCTTTCACGTAGCATAGTGTCTTCAGGGTTCATCCATGTCATAGCATGTCAAAACCTCATTCCTTTTCATGACTGAATAATAGTCCATTGTATGGATATACCACATTTTGTTGATCTGTTCACCTGTCCGTGGACATTTGGGTTGTTTCCACTTTTTTTTAAGCTAACCACATTCACTTTTCCATCATTATCTTTTCTCTTGAACACTCTGAACCTCCCCCTGCCAAGAAAGACCCCCCCAAACGTGGGCAGATATAGTGGGTTACAGTGAGAGCCGTGGAGGACCCGTGAGTGCTGACTCGGATAAGCAGCTTTAGGAGCCTTGTAGCAGTGATGATTTCCTTCTTCTCTCCTCAGCCTGTCCTGTAGCCCAGGTGAGGTGAGAATTCAGGGGAGAAAAAGCAGAATGGAAATGTCGCCCTGTAGCTCAGTGTGTGCAACCTTCGATGGTCTCTTAAAGAAGCAGAAGTATTTTTTTTTTTTTTAAGTTAAAGAGTAATCTCCATGGAATAGAAATAGAATGTAGAATGTCTAAACCGGCAGAGAAAATCAAAGAAACAAAACTTAATCAGCCCAGCGAGAGTGGTTAAATGGGGAATAAAAGAAGAAACCACCAAAAAGAGGTATAATAAATAGAAAAACATAAAGTAAGCTAACAAGAATAAGACCAAACATTAGTAAATCACAATGAATGTGAATGGATTAAATTCTACTACACAGAGTCCAGAAGGCTCAGGTGGGCTTTCTTAAATGGCAAAATCTAACCACTGGGATTTGCAAAAGACATTTTTTTAAAATGACACAAAAAGGAAAATGAAAACAAAAACAAAAAAGAAAAAGAGGGAGCAATGCTACTAATGTCAAACAAATAAATTTTCAAGGGGAAAAAAGCATTTAATAGGGCAAAGTGGGATATTTTATAATTATCAAAGGCCCAGTTTCCCAGTAAGACTTCAGAGCCTCTTAACTTTGGAGGTCTGCCCTTGGCGGGGAGGTTGAGGAAGTCGGCTGGTCTGGTTGGTCTGGCTGAACATAAAGAGCACCTTAGATTTCACCCTGAGAGGAGCATCTTTCTTTCGTAGCCCTCAGCACATCTTTGCTATCTTAAGTTTCTTTTTTGCTGTTTTGCAAATTTTGCTGCTGTCTTGCGATAGCCACTTCTCCAGACCCGTCGAGCACCTGCGTCCACTCTCTGGAACTGTGTGCGGAGCAATACCTGGGGTAGACCCTGTGACGTCTGCGAGGGTGTGGGGTGGTCTGCTGCCTCGGCCACCTCGATCTTAGTCCTCCTCTTTCTGTCGCCACTGGGCTTGCCTCTGAGGTGGCCACTGTCTTCTCAGTTCCCAGCCTCCTACAGCCTGTCCCACTGGCTGTCTGCTCGACTCTCTGGCGTCTTCTCGGACACCCTCACCAGGCCTCCAGGATCAGCCCATCTGTTACTTGCTATGTAGCCGAGCCCCGGGGGCCCAGCTTGCCACCCCAGAGCACAGGAAAGGCCTGAAACTGCACTGGCCACGTTTTTCGAGATCTGAGAATCTATAGCCCAAACCTCTTCCTGTCTCAGTAAATCCCTGGCACTGCGGAAGGTTTGTGCTGCAGCAAGAAAACAAAAGCAGCTGAAATACTGACCTTGACCAAGGCTGATGTTTGGATCTTTCCAGGCAGAGAATGATCCTTGGAGCTTTTCTGCCGTGAGAGGACGTGCAGTTGGGGTGGGCACTATGAGGTTCTACCCTGTGCCCCTAAGACCTTCCACCGTAACCCCAGGGCAGCTCACCCTCAGAAATAGCTTCTCAGGTGGCCCTTTATCTATTTTTAAATTTTTCTTTATTTGTATTCTTTTTTTTTTTTTTTTTTTTTGAGATGGAGTCTTGGTTTTGTCACCGAGGCTAGAGTACAGTGGCATCATCATAGCTCACAGCAACCTCAAGCTCCTGGGCTCAAGTGATCCTCCTGCCTCAGCCTCCCAAGTTGCTGGGACTACAGGCATGCACCACCATGCCCAGTCAAGTTTTTCTATTTTTGGTAGAGACGGGGTCTTGCTCTTGCTCAGTCTGGTCTTGAACTCCTGAGGTCAAGCGATCCTCCTGCCTTGGCCTCCCAGAGGGTGTTCATTTTTATTTTTATTGATATGATACATTTTTTAAAAAATCATATACAAAAACAGCAGACTGTGCCCCAGCCTCCCCACTTCAGTTTCTGCTCCCCAGAGAGGCGCCTTTTCTTTCTTATCTCTTAGCGATCTCTTCTGGCATTTAACTCCTGCTTCTGAATAACCTGCTCATACCACTAGTTCTTGATTTTTCAGTTCCGGCTTTTGTTGTGGTTCTTGCTAATTTCTTGCTGTAGGAGATAAGTATTTACACCCTTACGCCCTCTCGTAAACACCCTTATTATTTCCTCCATCCCTCAATATATCTGTACCTATTAGATAAATCATCACTGCCCATTATTTATATTATTAGGATTGTGTACATGTTATTCCTAGCTGACCTAATTTGCACACTATGATCACATTTCTTTTCCTTTTGATTCCCCAGAGTTATCCATTGCCTTTTTTTCCCTCATCCTCAGCTCTTTATGCTTTGATCTTGCTTATACTGTCTATCTTTGGTCATTTTTATGCATACATACTCAGATTTATCCATTTTTTCTTCAATGACTTCTGCATTTGGCTTAAAGAGGCTAACTCCACTCCACCCCCATGTTTTCTCTTTGTACTTTCATGTTGCCATTTTTTTGATAGACTATTTTTGGGAATAGCTTTAGATTTACAGAAAAATTGGGAAGATGATACGTAGTTTCCACATTACCACCCCCACACACAGTTTCCCCTATTAGCAACGTCTTACACGAGTATGCTACCTTTGTTATAATTAACGAACCGATATTGATACAGTGTGTTAACTAAAGTCTATTTAGCTTTCCTTCGTTTTTATCTAATGTCCTTCTCTGTTCCAAGATTTCATCCAGGAGACAACATTATGTTTCGTTGTCCTGTCTCTCTAGGCTCCTCGTGGCTGTGACAGTTTCTCAGACCTTCCTTGTTTTTGATCGCCTCGACAGAGTACTGGTCACGTGTTTTGTAGGATTTTGGAATTTGACGTTTTTCTCCATATCAAACTGGGGTTATGGGTTAGCAGGAGGAAGACCATTTCCATTGCATCGTATCAAGGGTGCACACTATCAACATGATTTACGACTGCTGACATTGGCCTTGACCACGCCTGGCTGAGATACTGTTTGTCAGGTCTCTCCACTGTAAAGTTCCTCTCTCCCCTTTCCATACCATCCTCTCTGGAAGGAAGCCCACACCTAGCCCTCAAAAAGGGAGAGTGAATTATCCACGTAAGTTATTTACAATTCTTGTGCATCGGAGACGTGTCCCCTCCCCTCCTTAATTTATTTATTAGTCATTTATGTTAAGTGTGGACTCGTGGCTATTTATTTTATCCTTTGGGTTATAATTCAATACTGCTTTACTTGGTTGCTCAAATTGTTCTAGCTTTGGCCATTGGGAACTTTTCCAGCTGGCTCCTGTGCTCTTTTGACATACTTCTATCAATGTTTTGGGTGTTTTTGTTTCTTGGTTTTTTGATTTTTTTTTTTAGGGCTTCCTTACTTCCTGGCACTACGAGATGCTCCAGGCTGATCTTGTATATTTCCTGCCCCAATCTTAGAATCAGTCATTTCTTCAAGGATTCCTTTTATTGGAGAATCATATTAAAAACCAAGAACTAGGCTCTCTGTGTGCTCATTGCAGCTGTTGGAGCAAAAAACATACATATTTTCATTGCCGTTTTTTACATTTAATCTTTGATCCATTTGGAGCTTATTACGATGTATTCTGAGACGTGGATCCTGCGTAACCTTTGTCTCAGCGTCATGCATTAAATAATCCATTTTTCCCACCGATTTGAGATGCCACCTTTATAACTTAACTAAATTTCCATCCACAACAAAATCTAATTCTGTTCAGTCCATTGGTCTGACTATCCATGAACCAGCACCACACTGTTTTAAGTATAAAGACTTTATAATATGTTTTAGTATCTAGTAAGAATGGCTGCCCCCCTGTTGGCCTTTTCATAAAAAGTTTTACTGGATTGAAAAAGAAAAGAGTTACTTTGAAAAGAAATTTGTTTCTCTAATGACTAAATATTTTTATTTTCACTTTATTTATTTTAGAGATGGGGTCTCGCTATGTTGCCCAGGCTGGTCTTGAACTCCTGGGCTCAGGTGATCCTCCCACCTCAGCCTCCTGAGTAGCTGGAATTATAGGTGTGAGTCATAGCTCCTAAATATTTTTGCCTCCCCTACTTGGTGGGGGAAGAGTACCACAGAGGCCCTTCCGATCTGACCGTGTGCTTAAGCTGAGCCGCTTTTACCCTGGGGTTCTTTGTTCACCGCCAGGTCAGGAACACCACCAGTCCAGTGATGGAACCTGGGGCTGTAAACATAGCCCAGCATTCCCCATCCTCCTCAAACGGTGTCAGGTAAAATGGGCCGTTTCTAAACTAGAGAGGGAATGAGAAGACAGGGAGAGGCGAGGAAAGCTCCTTGTTATACATCTTTTGCTATGGGGCATTATTTTTGTGATCAATATATGTTATCAGACATCCTCGGGTGCTCCCTAGAAACTCGATGCAGTTTCCAAATACCCACAGAAAATGAGCACTTCCTTTCTTCTGCGAGGGCAGCCTGGGTTCAGAGAGGTCTGTGTCTCCTCTTTCCTCCTGCCCCCCGAAGCAATGTGGGAAAGGAATGGAAAACAAGCAACGTCCTATCTTGAGAGCCAGGGCTCTGATAGAGTCAGTAGATACCCCGAACCTCAAGGGCTCATTGTCCCCAGCAGGGCCTGAAGGCGCAGTCCCCTTCCTGCCGGCTGCAGACATCCACCCCCACAAATGCGAGTGGCCTTTCAACTTCATTATCTGGGGAGAAAAATGCAGGCAGCACCCATAATTTACTGGCGCAGGCGGGATTGCTGCCTGGTGCGGGGCTGGCCCAGGATGTCTTGTCTGCGTCAAGGGAGAAGCCAGGAGGGAGGCAGGAGCTGCCACCCGCCCGAGCCGCCATGAAGGAGGGAGGCGGCAGCCCTGTCCTCTCAGAGCCCCGACTGTCAACCGCCCCTGCAAGGCAGCCTGGGCAGCCGACTCCCGGCTTGTCTCTAAGGACAAGAGAGATCCGACAGGAAAGGAGGTGTCTTTCCTGGGCTGGGCCAGGAAGAAGCGGCTTGAAACATCCAGATGGTCACTGAACCGATGGCCGACCTTGTGACCCCCCGGAGACTGTGGGGCCAGCCTGCCTGAGACCGAGAGAGGATTTGTGGTCTTACGGCTAAGCCCTGTTTTGTTTTGTTATTTTTATAATTGAACTCCTAACTCCAGCTTTTGGGCACCTCTTTCACCCAGAGCGAGGGGATGTTTGGGGCAGGGTGCTTTCTCCAGCCCTCACTGGGTTTTGTCGCTCTTTTTCCTTCCGGGGTGAGTCCCCTGGTGGCTTTGTGGAGCCTCCCACTTAAGGCTCTGAAATGCAGGCAGCTCAGCCCCGGGCAGCTGACCCCCCCTGACTCCTGTCTGCCTGAGGGGTCCCTTTCACGAGGGGCCCCCCAATAGGCCCAGCACAGAGCGGCTGCAGGAGACCGAGTGGGTGGGTGGCTGGGTGGGCCAGGGCTTTGTAACCAGACCTGGAGGATGCAGGAGGGTTTCAGACGTTCAGCAGCTGATGTCTGGAGATCAATTAGAGATAATGGCTTTGGGTGGACTCGAAGAAGCATGGCCAAGCTTTTTCCTGGTTGTGATTGTGTTTACCTCATTAACAGGCTTTTTTTCTTTTTTCTTTTTTTTTTTTTTGAGGGTGGGAGGGCACAGTGTTGCTGTGAATCTGTGCGGCTGCTTTGTTTTGCGCAGGGTGACTGGGTGTGGACCCCTGCGGGCGGGTGGCTCCCCCACCCCCACTCAGCCTGAGACAGAGGGCCACAGCTTCTGCCCACCGGACCCGGCCCTCCCTGCGACACTGTCGCGCCGCGTTGCATAGTTTTAAAGAAATTTCCTCCTTCGTCCATTCGAAAATCATTTATTAGGCTCCTACTATGTGCTGGATGCCATTCCGAGCACCAAGGACACAGCGGTGAATGAGACAAAGTGCCCACTGTGGGGAGCTCACAGGCAGTGGAGAGGACAAGCAAATCAGCATGAAAAAGTATGCAAAAGTGAGAAGTTTGGGGCAGAGAATTAAAATAGGGCAAGATGAGGCCGAGCACAGTGGCTCACTCCTGTAATCCCAGCACTCTGGGAGGCTGAGGCGGGAGGATCGTTTGAGCTCAGGAGTTTGAAACCAGCCTGAGCAAGAGCAAGACCCCGTCTCTACCAAAAATAGAAAGAAATTAATCGGACAACTAAAAATATATAGAAAAAATTAGCCGGGCATGGTGGCGCATGCCTGTAGTCCCAGCTACTCAGGAGGCTGAGGCAGAAGGATCACTTGAGCCCAGGAGTTTGAAGTTGCTGTGAGCTAGGCTGACGCCACGGCACTCACTCTAGCCCGGGCAAAAGAGTGAGACTCTGTCTCAAAAAAAAAAAAAAAAAATAGGGCAAGATGATAGACTGCGCCTCTGGGTGAGAAGACCTCTCTGAGGTGGCATCTGAGCCAAGACCTGAATGATGAGCAGTGTCTGGCCCTGTGGAGGCGAAGAGGGAAGGGCCTTCCAGGCAGAGGAGACAGCAAGTGCAAAGGCCCTGGGGTAGCAACAGCAAAGGGCTAGGACAGGGGAGCAAGCGGGAGATATGCCTGGGACACGATTGAGCACTCTGCGGAGGACAGCTCTCACAGGGCCTGGAGCTGGGCACAAAGTTCGTGGTGTGCAATGCGACGGCTCGTAGCGCATCTTCCTCTGCCGGAGGACAGCGGGGGCTTAACCATGGGTAATAGCAAGTGGAGATGAGCACTCGAGAGAGAGTCCAGTGAGGCTGGCCCTAGGTGTGGCCCTGCCCCTGACTAGCTGGCTAACTTTCACTTCTCTGGGCTGCAGCTTCCCTGTTACCGGAATAGCAGGTTCGGGTCAGGCTTCCATGGTTTTCAGAACTTGCTTTTTGGCAGAAGAACCCCTTTCTTTAAGGGACTCTTTTCTGGGGAGGAAGAGTGTGTCAGGGGTGAGCAGCAGATGGGCATGTTGCTGACCATACAGCAGAGCATGCCACCTGCCCCTCTCGTCCCTCCTGCACTATCCCAGCAGCAGGGCCCGGACAGCCCTGGGCTTCGGGCTGGGGTGCCCAAGACAGTCAGGAGAGGGGCTCACCTCACTGCAGCCACGAGCAGCCTCCTCGGTAGAACGGAGTAACAGCCCGTGCCTTGCCAGGCCCCATGGTCATTTGAAGGCCTGAGTGTTTAGAATGACTTCAGGGGCCTTGAGAAAAATAAGATAGAGCAGAAGATACTCTTTAACGGGGATACTGTTGTGGCTCAGGGAGTTCCACCCATGCAGTAGCCTTGACACTTTCCTCCCTGCAGAGCCCGTAGGTGAGGGAACTAAATGCCTGTCTGTCCCCCAAGCACCACAAGATGCACAGGTATCTGAACACAGCACCCCTGTGTCCTCTTGAAGAAGTCAACACTCTAGAGAAAAGGCCACACTGGACTGGTGGGGGCCTTGCCCTAGTCCATCCATGGCGAGGAGCCCTGTGAATAAGTCAGGAATGCTTTTGACCACAAGTGCTAAAACCCAGCCGGCTGTATAGAAAAAGATAAAGTTATTTCACTCCCAATACAAGAATAGCAGAGGAGCTGCTAAAATCTGCTACCTGAGTTGGAATCTTCATGATGTTGACCTTTTTCCTCATGGTCGCAGGTTGGCTGTTATTGCTCCAACCATCTTATCCACATTCTAGGCAAGAAAAAGATGGGAAGGGGTGGTGCAAGCCTAGTCCAGCAAAGTAAAAGCTTTCCCAGAAAGTGGCCAAAAGACTTTTCTTGACATCTCATTGGCCACAGCAGGGTCATGCTAGCCCCCTCCCAGCTGTAGGGGAGACTGGGAAAGAAAGAATTTCATTTTTCCACCTTCTGTAGCTGAAAAAGACAAGGGAAAATGTAGATTTTAGGTATCAAGTAAACCAGTCCACAGTATCTGCCAATGCCTGGGCGCCATCAACTGAACTTGACCCTGTCTTTCGGTGTTAAGATGCCACAGACTTGGGCAGGGAAAAAGAACAGGAAGGAAAGGAAACGGGGAAAGTGGGGAGCAAGGAGCAGCGAGGAGCAGGAGGAGAGAGGACAGCAGGGACAACCATTGTTGGGGGCCTTCTGTGTGCCGGATGCCTCGCAGACACAGATCTCAACTCCACACGGGAGACTGAGGCTCCGTTTCAGAGAACTTAAGCAATTTGCCTGAAGTCATAGAATTAGTGAGCAAGAGAGCCCTGTCCCCTCCCACATGAACGCTGTTGTTTCCCGAGGGAAGGGTTGGAGAAGAGAAGGGAGAAGAGAGGGACAGGCAGGGAAGGGGGGGGTGGCGGCCACAGGGCACCAGCACGAGGCCAGATCCGCTTTTCCCACCACCGCGTCCCTGTGCCTGGATCGGGCCTGGGAATGCGGGAGGGGCTGATATATACTCGCTGACCGATGACTGCATCACTAGTTAGGTTTCACATCAGTGTCATTGACCATAACTAGGGTTCGGGCAGGTGCTCTGTGCCAGGCACCCGTCCAGCCCTCTCCAGGCACCACCGCACCGAAGCCTCGTGGCAGCCTTCAAAAATAAGTCCCTGTTGTTGTTCCCCCATTTTAAAGATGAGAAAACGGAGGCTTCAAGAGGTTAAGTCACCTAAGGCCAGGCCTAGGAAGGGCGTGAATGCAAACAGAACCTGTCTCCAGACCTCTGCTCCCCTGCTCTGCCCCACCCTGGACGCCGACCTCCAGACACCTGAATGCGGACACGAGAAAGGTCTCTGTGCAGCAGCTCTGGCTTCAGAGCCTCTTAGCCGCCCTCACACCCACACCTGTGGGCTCTGTCACGAAGGGATTTAGGGCCGAAGCAGGAGATGCTGCCTGCTCCTTTCTCTTGAGGACCTGCCCCCATTGCCCAGCGTGGTTTCCTGGGAACAGGGGAAGCGAGTGTCTTACAGCCTGCAGAGGGGCCCTCACCTCTGCTCACCTGCTGGGGAGCCAGCTAGAGCTTCTCCCCATTGGGCTGCCCAGGCCCAGCCTCCCTCAGCATTTGTGTCAAGAAGGCCTGGGGTCCACCCAAGGCTGCCTGGGACAGCCCCAGCCCCAGGGAACTCTCTGGCTTCATGCCGGTCCCAGACTTGCCCCGCCCGGTTCCTCTTTCTGCTCTGCTGGAGGTCGGTGAAGCGCAGCACCGCGTGTCCTGGCCCAGTGGTCCCACTGCGGCAGGGCCCACCTGCACTCCGGAGACCCACACACCTTGGTTCGGACCCCCGCACGGCCGCTGGCTTCTAGCGGCTCTGTGACTGTGGGCATGTCCCAGTCTCTGAGTGCCGCTTTGCTCGCTACTGGGTGACTGGGCGAGTCACTTAGTCTTCCTCCCAGAAGCCCCCAGTCCTCATGTGCACAGTGGCAATTAATATCAGCCGTGTTATTCGGCTGATTAAATAAGATAACACACACGCCACCCAGCACGCGTTCCTGGTGCGGAGTGGGTTGCAGCCCCTGATCACAGCGTGCCCCGGGCTGCTCCGCCATGGGCGCTGACCTGGCTTTTTTCCAGTTTTAAACTTTTACTGAACTATCATGCTCATACAGCAAGGAGCACGTGTCGTTACGTGGACAGCTCAGTCCCTTCTGACAAACTGACCCCCTCCTGTGACCAATATCCAGATCAAGAAACAACACACTGTCCCCACCCAAAGACCCCCGGTGACGCTTCCAGTCACTGCCCTCAGCAGGGGTGACCGCTGTCCTGATGTGTATGTAGTAGCATGGGTTGGTTGTGCCTGTTCTAGAACTTTATATAAATGGAATGTACAGCATGTGCTCTTTTGCTCACAAACGTAAGCTTGTGAGCGTCATCCGTGTGTGGCGTGAGTCAGTAGTTGGTTCCTTTTCTTGCTGAGTGGTGTTTCATGGTATAGGGGAGCCACGGGTTTTCCACCCTTCAGCTGTGGGCGGTTGGGTGGCGTCCACGGGGGGCTATTGTGAATAGCGCTGCTAGGACCAGGCTGGTGTGTGTTCCCCAGGGAACATCTGTATTCAGTGCGGCCTGTGTTCAGGACGGCGTGTTTAACTCAGCTCTGTCAGACATCGGGGCAATGCTGGCAGTGAGTCCCTACAGAGTGTGGGACGCCGGGGACTCCACTATCTAAGGGCCTGTTCCGGTCCTGAGAGTGTAGGGTCCAGCTGGGGCAATGAGGTATAATGCAGGAAACAGGAAGTACCGCAAGCACATTAAGTGACAGAGGCCTAACTAGACCTGCCACCAGACGGTAGTCTGCCAGTTTGGCAGTGAGTTCAGAGGGGCCTTGATTTGGCTGGGGTGGAAGGTGTCTTTGTTTACAGCCCACGCACCTTTCCACCTAGTGAACACCCATGCGTCCTTCAGTGCCCAGCGTAAATGCCACCTCCTCAGTGGAGTCCTCCCAGATCCACCGGGTCCTTCTCATACCCTAGGTACTTCCTTCCTAGAAGGTCTCGCAGCTGTCAAGTACAAACCGAATATCTCTCCAGTGACCAGCATGCAGATCAAGAAGCCGTGTGGTCATTTGTTTAATCCCTCTCTGTCCCCTGCTGGCCTGCAGCTCCGTGTGGGCAGACCTGTGCTGTATTGTTCATCGCTGTGCCACCTGCCCTTATCATGGTACCTGGCACATGGTAGGGGCTCTGTACATATTTGTGGAAGGAACGCATGTCTAAAAGCATTCATGATCAAAGGCATGGCGTGGTCACGCGTGGGTGACGGGGCAACAGAAGACGGTGAGTCTGTCTGCAGCAGAGTTCTCAGAGAGGAACAGATGAGGCCCTCAGGGCTGTGGAAGGCCAGGCTGGAGGGAGCTATAACTTGATTCTGCCGGTAACTGGGCGCTACTGAAGGTTTTGGATTAAGAGAGTGACATTACCAGAAATTAATTTAATGACATTTTAAAGCAAGACATTTCTAAAAAGGAGAATAATGAGATTGTCATTTTTACCTTTTGTCATGGTTTTTAGGAGAGTGTATTTCAACAAGTCAGGCTCATTTAGTTATGTCCGTAATGGGAAGTTGATCTAAATAGAGAAGGAATGAGGAAACAGTATTGGACAGCGTCTCCTGGATCTCAGCAAAGGTGTCAAACTGGCTGTGAGGTCGCAGCCAGCCGTGCAAAAGTCGGAGAATACATGGATAAGCTGAGCTGCTGCCCAACGCACAGAGGAAGCATTTTGAATCAAGGCGTGTGTGAAGCTCTCTCTGTCATCCTTTCCCCGCCGGATGCCCTCTCTCTTTCCACCTGTGGCATTCCTCCCACCTTCTTTGGTTCCGGGTAGATGTCACCTCTTCCAGAAACCTTCCCCCCACCCCCTCGGGAGAAACATCCTCCTTTTTCCATAACTGTGCTGCACCTAGGAACCTGCGTCCTAAGGCCACATGTGGCCTCCTGATCCCCAAGTGCGGCCCCTCGACTGAGTCCAAATTTGGATTCGGTCAAGAGGCTGCTCTCCAGGATCCAGAAGGCCATATGTGGCCCTGAGGCCACAGGTCCCCACCCCTGATTGCTGTGACACTGGTTTAATTGTCTTGGTTATGGTGTGAGCAGGGACAGTTCATGGGGGTTGGGGTAGAGATGGTGCTGGCCCTGCCAGATATGAAAACATATTTTAAAGCTATGATATTGGGACAGGAATAGATAGATCAATAGAATAAATAATCCCAAAAATAATGGGAAAGTAATATAAGATGGCCTTTCCAACCAGTGGATAAAGACAAGTTATTTTTATTTAAAAGCTATAATAGTATTGAGACAACTTGGATGGCTATTTAGAAAGAAATAAGCTGGATCCCCACTTTGCTACTTATATAGACATAAATTATAGATGAAATAAAAATTTAAATGTGATGAAGACATAAATAAATGTTCCAGAAGAAAATACAGATGAATTACCTTTATAATCTTAGAGTGGAAAAAAAACTTTGTTTTGACCTGAAACCCCAAAGCCCTAGTGGGGAAAAAAAATAATTGGATGATATAAAAATGTAAAATTTCCATGTGGTTAAAAAAAAAAAACCCTATCATAAACAAAAAGACAACAAAAGGAAAACATATTTGCAGAATATGTGACAAGAGGTTAATTTTCTTCATTTCCAAAAAGTTCTTACCACTCCCCCCAAAAAAGAAAGATCAACAATTCAAATAGAGAAATGGGCGAAGGATATGAACAGGTTGTTCTTAAAAAAAAAGTGCCCACTAAACACATGGTACAAAGAAATGTATACTTACATTCCAAATGAAGGGGGGCAAAGGAAAGTAACAGACTCCGTTTTTCACCTCTCGGATTGGCAAAGAGGAAAGAGACCGCTAACACTCACGCTGACGAGTGTGCAAAGGAGAACTGCCAGGTATTGCTGCTGGCAGCGCCAACGGCACAGCAGTTACAGAGACAGAGATGAACACCATTGTGAAAATTTACAATCCCGATGACGATGATGATAAAAGCTACCATTTACCAAGTACTCCCTCTGGGGAAAAGACCAGGCTGCCTTTTATGATCTGGCCTCAGCAGTCACACACCCTCATTTCCACGACACCCCATTGGTTCCACAGCCCCGTGCAGTGTGACGGGACTGGGGTGTGACCAGGAGGTAAGATCTTCATGGGCCATCTTGGAGGCTGGCTACCACAGATTCTAATTTCAGAGGAGAAAACCTGGTGCAATGCTACATTAAACACACTATCTTATGATCCACTATGTACACGAGGAAACTGAGGCCTAGGGAGGTTTAGGTATGTTGCGCAAAGTCACTTGTCTAGTGTCAGAGCCAGAACTTGAACCTGTCCCATTTGGCTAGATTCTTTCTATTCGACCTTCTCACGGGTCTCCCTGCAACCACTCTTGCTCCCTTATAATCTCATCTCCCCTGATCTGAAAACATAATTCAGGTTGCATCATCTCTTCGCTCTTAGAATAAAACCCGCACACCTCGAGGCCCTGCTGCCCTCCCGCTCTCATCTCCCCACCCTCTTCCAGACCAGACCGCCTTTCTCTAGCAACGCTGGTCACACCTTTCTGTTCCTCAGGGCCTTGGCACCTGCTGTCCCCTCTACTTGGAAGACAGTGCCCCCAGGTTTTCATCCAGCTGTCAACTTCTGCCATCAGGGAGTCAGGACACATCTTGGCTTGCTCCTGGGAGGGGCATTCCCTGACCACTCAGCCCAGGGCCCACCCTTGCCTCCACCCTCAATTCCCCGCACCCCACCTCTCCCCACCCCCATCCTCTGTCTCTCCCTCCCTCCCTCCGCCTTGTCTCCTCCTCACTCCTCATCTCCAGGATCCAACCAAGAGTCGCACTTTGCATTTAGTTGTATTTCTCTTTAGTCTCATAATTTAGAACAGTCAAATTAGTGACAATGACAATGAGTCTTTTGAAGATGCCCAGACCATTGTGTTGTGGAGAGTCTCCCTGGATTTCTTGTCTGATTGTCTCTTCCCGATCAGATTCAGGTGAGGCATGTTGAGGGAGAACATGACAAGAGGGAGCACACAACACAGGTGATGCTCTGTCTGCTGTGTCCCTCCAGCAGGGGCGCACGTCAAGGCAGGTTGCCCCACTTTGGGGGCTGCTGAATTTGATCGCATGGACGGGAGGTGTCTGTTAAATAGCTCCCTTGTGCAGGTACACTTTCCTGTCATGAATAAGTAATTTGTGGGGATAAATGGGTTTTTTAATGCTTTGAGATGCTTGGACAGTGTCTGCTCTGGTCACACTAGGGTCCCGTTATTCCTTATAGCACAGCTCTGGGCCCCGCGGCCAGGTCCCCACTTGTAGGACACGCTCGTTTCATATGGGAAGCTGCTTCAAGGGAGTTGCTGCATATGCTAATCATCTGTTTCCAAAAGCACCCACTATTTGCACAGCCTGGAGGTGACATGAGGCAGCACTGCCCCCCTTAAGCATAGGGGAGCAGCTTTCTCTGCTGTGACCTCCCACCAGGCTGGGGCCTGAAGAAGGGGCACATCACTGGGAGAATTAGTGGTCAAGAAAATAGGTCACCCAATTCTTTGCTGGGCCCCATGCTGTGGCCACTTTAAGGATGGAGGGAGTTGTTCAGTGGCACAAGGACATGGAAAACAACCTACACAAGGTTACTTGAGGAGCGGCAGCTCCTGCAGGAATAAGGATCTGGGAGATTTCTGTGGGCTCCGGCTCGCAGGAAAACTCGCCTAATTCACGGCGCTGCTGCACAGCCGGGTTTCTGCAGGGCTCTCAGCTGCTTTCTGCGGGTTGAGTGGGGCTGAGGCTGTTTTATCTCAGGGATGGTAAATGAGTTCACATTTCATGCCTAGAGAAAATCACTGCTCTGCCCTCCTGGGCCGCACTAGCTCTCTTTTATTAGTCAGAGAAGAGGTGGGTTATCTGGGTTGAATTCCACCTTTGAACTTCAGTTGGATTTGGCTTTATATTTCAAGCCCAGATGTCCACCACTGCTGTGAAATAGTAACTCTGGCCAGAAGTCAAAAGTCTCTGGAAATGTTGGTTGGGGGGGTTATCGATGGGAAACCCTGAGACTGAATTTTCTCATTTTCAGAGTGAGGAGGTATAGGTCCCCTGCCGGAAACACGTTTCCCTGAAGTGTTGTGGCAGTGATTCATTCTAAAAATCATTCTTGGGCACCAACACGTGTGGACAGTGGGGCAATTAAGCCTTCCAACTGCCCCACGCCCCAGATGATGAGAAGTAACGGCCTAATAGAGCAAACTGGGGGGAGTGAATTGAAAACACCTGATTTCAGGAATAAAAGGTGCCAATGAGTAACATGGTGCTTAAACTCTTTTAAAAGGAAAGTGTGAGTTTGATATTGACGGCAAGATGCTTAGCATGCGCGGAAGGAAGTATGTGTGCGGGCAATTTGGTGTATTGTCACCTTTCTATTTCTCTGGTGGGCGAACACCCCTCTGAACCTGCGGCGGTGTGCTTCCCGCTCGCGCCTGTAGGGGGAGCCTCGTTTACCTCGGATTGTTCACAATGCGAAGCTTTCAGAGGAAGAAAGAAAAAGGCTTTTTACAGAAAAAAAGTTGGAGGGTTAAAGGCAGTCTGTTTCAAAATTCCAAACAATCGCAGTGGCTGTCTCGTTTTCTCTTCTCCGCTGGTTCTACCGTGAATGAATTGTAGCGTAAAGAAGTCAGTAGAAATTGCTTTCTTTCCTCTTCGGATGCGACCACAAAAATCAGGAGGTGGGATCGTTATCGGGGTTTGTGGGTGTTTTTTTTTTCCTTTTTGGCCATTTCCCCACAGAATTGCACGAGGGTAGCTCCCCCTCCCTGTCAAAACACAAGCTTTTACCGAGGCTCCCGTGTTGTGACGAGGGCTCGGGTGGGGGCTTGTACCCCTGACCCATTTTCTCTGCCCGGGGTCTGATTCTGCCGTGTGGGGACAAGCGCGTTACGGTTTCGGTCCGAGGCTGCTCAGAGGTCCAGGCCCCCCACCCCGTGGCGCTCCCTCCCGTCTTCTCGTGCACCCGGGCGGAGAAGGTCCGTTTGCCCGGAGGATCGCGGCTCCGATCCGCGTGGGTCTTCCCTCCCGGCGACACTGTCTCGGCGGCCAGTGCGTGCCCAGGTCCGGGACGGAGCAGCATCCGCGGTGCCGTCCCGTTACAACTGTAGCTTGCACGCCGTACGGAGCCGGCACGGTGCGGGCTGGCGGGGCACAATGACCGAGGGGGCGGCGGGCGGCGGGCGCTCGGGATCGCCGAGATGTTTGGGGCGAACAGGTGAGCGCAGCCTGGACGCTCGGGCGGCCGCAGGGAGGCGGGGAGGAGGGGAGCAGGGGAGGGTGTAAACTAAGTGGTGGGAAAGAGACAAAGGAAGAGTGAGGAGGCGAGGTGGTGCGGATTGGGGGAGGGGAGGGGGCAGCCGGTGGGCAGCGCGCCGAGGAGCTCGAGCTTGAACTTGATCAAGACAGGGGGGGCCCTGAGGTGGGGGCTGGGGCCCCGGCAGAGAGCCGGCCACGTGCCTGGCTTTCCCAGGCCAGGGTCTCGCTCCGACCGCCCGGGGGGCCGAGCCCCCCAGCCCGGCGGCCCCACCCAACGAGTACCCGCGTCCCTCAGGAACCGAGAGGAGACGCACGGGGGTCTAGGGCTGCCCAAAGGCCCCTGGGCGCTGAGAGTTCCTGACGGTGCCTGAGTCACTTTCTTCGGGCCAAGTCTTCCCCTCCTAGCCTGAACGCAGACAGCCCGCGGTGCCCGCTCTCTCCCGCCCCCCGCCGGACCGAAGACGGCAGCCTCCAGGAGCGAGGGGCGGGCACCGATCCCGCCGCCTTCTCTCCCGGGCTCAGCCCCCCACAGGGATCTTCCTCGTAGCGCTTCCCCCTTAAGAGCGCTCTCACCCCGAAGCGCACGGCGGCGCGTCCAGCGCGCCCTCATCACCCCCCCTACCTGGCCCAGCGCCCCCTCCTTCCTCCTCCTCCTCTTCCCCCGCGCCTCTCCCTCCTTTCTCCTCTCCCCTCTCCCTGGGTGCCTCCTTTTCCTCCCCCTCCCCCCGTGCCCACTCCTCCCTCTCACCCGCCCCTCCACCTCCTCCTGCGTGCGCCCTCCCTGCGCTCCCCTCCCCCCGGCCCCCGCCCCGTGCCCGGTCCCGCCCCCCTCCCCCGCCTCCCCGTGCCCGGTGCCCCCCTCCCCCTTCCTCCCGGCCGCGGCGCCGCCGCCGCTGCCGCCGCCGCTCGCCTGGGCCCTCCCCCTGGCCACCCCCGCCCCCGGGCCGGGCAGTGACGCGCCGCGGCGGTGCCAGCCCCTCTCCCCGGGCGGCCGCGGCGGCAGCAGCAGCAGCAGCTGGAGCCGTGGGGCTGTCACCGCCGCCGGCCCCGCTCACTCGCGGATCCCGACCGCTCGTCTCCGCCTCGACTCCCGCCCAGGTACGGAGTCCGGCCCGGATCCCGGCGATCGGGCTGTTTCCGGGCCCTTGGCCGCCGCCCCCCTCCTCCCGCCGCTGCCGCCGGCCGTTGAGCTGCGGTTAGCGGGGCGGGGGGCTGGGGGGGTTCCGGGAAGGGGGTGCCAGGGGAGCTTCCTGCGCCGGGGCTGAGGAGGGGGCGCGGGGGAGCGGCTGCGCCCTGGGCGGAGTGGGCTGGGGCGGGGGGCTGGTGAGTGTGGCCGAGAGTGAGTAGCGGGGGGCGGGTAGTGAAGGCTGCACTCTGGGGGCCGCGGGGTGCTCGAGAGGTGTGCCTGGCCCCGAGTACCCCGGGCCGCGGGGCGCACCCCACTCCCGGGCCGTGCGCGCCGCCGGTCCTGGGGGGCGGTGATTGTGTGCGCCGCGCCGCGGTATTGTGCGGCGGCCACACGGTTTGCGGCGGGCTCGGCACCGCGTCCCGGGGAGGAAGGCTTTCGCAGGCGACGGGGTGGGGGCCGGGCTCGGGTTGCCGCCACGGTCGCGAGAAGGGAAGTGGACTGTGTTTGGGGATGTGAGGACGGGAAGCGTTGACTGCAAGGGAGGGGTGCCACGGCGCGGGGAGTTGAGACGCGGTTTGCAGAGTTGAGCCCACTTCGGCAGGCCCCTGTCCCTCCCCAGAGAGGACTGGGTGCTCCTCTCAGGTGTACGGTCCAAGCGGAAGCCGCGGGCGTCGGCAGCCTCTGGCGAAGGGGCACACGGGGCGGGGGCAGCTGGCCGGCTGTAGGACGCACGCCCGGGTTAAGTTGGATTTACACCTCTGTCTGCTGCTCTCCTCCCTCCACCTAGTCCTCTAGGGCCGGACACTCCGGCCAGGGAATGGGGGGCTGGGGAGTGCAATCCGCATTTTTATTGCAGCCTCTCCGTTCAGAAGTGACCCTACTCCCATCAAGAGCTGCGTTTGCATGAGTCCGGTCGCCCCTACCCGGCCGTGCTTCCTGGGGAAGTTCTCATTAAGCCTCGCTAATTAGCATTATTCCTGGAGAAAGGTTAAGGTTAGACCGTCCTTTTCCTTATGGGAGGCCCACTCCCTCCTCCCCATTCCCTTCTCCCTCCCCTCTCCCCAAGAGCACAAAAGCACAAAAAGAAAGTGTGAAGAGGCGCAGATCAATGGAGAAGCCACAAACCCATTAATTCAAATGGAACCTTTTTCCCCCCTCTAAAACATTGATTTTTCTTTCTGTCTGCTCTGAGGGGAGATGAATAACCTCCTGATTTCACCTGAAATGGTGTTTGGACTCTGTGATTTCCTCCTCCTCCTGAGAAGGATTGTGGCTTGAAATAGATTCTCCCTTGAGATAAAGCCCTACTTATCCCAGAATCAGCTGGCAACCCCAGCCTGCCCCCCAGCCCCTCACCATACCAAGGGGGAGTGCGGAGAGAGGTGTTCAGGGGCTCCAGTTACTCTTCTGGGGAGAACCGCCTGCATGATGGGATCAGGCCCCTGGCTTGACCCCTGAAACACACCAGTTTCTGGGCTGTGAGTAGCTTGGGGAAAAGGCCCATTTATGACCCAGGCCCCAGTGGCAGTTTAGCCCCCAGGTAGTAAATTACTCCTTCATTGGAAAGCCATTAGGGCCTAAATGTGGCCTTGAATTATCAAGCTCCTGTCTAATCCAGGCTCAGGCTGGGCTCCTTTTGCAGGGTAGGATTGATTTTAAGCCAGCAGCTCCTCCTACACCCACTGCCCTATGGCTGGGTGACACGACCCCATTCAGCACCTTCCTGCCCAATAGTGGGAACAGCACCCCAGCGCCTTCCTAACAGCTGAGAAGGCTGACTTTGAGGAACTTCTCCTGCGGCTGCTACCCGGGGCTCTGTGGAGCTGGACAGCCTCTGAATTGCTCAAGAACTTTTTCTTTTTGCCTGGGTGTTTTCTTGGAAGGACAGTCCCGCAGGGGATTCGCTCAGAGTGGTTCCCCTCCAGCCTGCCTTTTGGCTGGAAGAACTCCTTCTGTTGAAGTGCATCGTTCCAGTCTCTCGCTTTTAAAGAGACCCCCATTAATGGCAGGGGTTGGGGGTGTCAGTGAGGCCCTGGTGGTGAGGAATGCTGTGAAAACAGCCAGTTGCCTTTGCCTAGGAACAAAAGCCCATTTTACACTCGATACACTAGTGGGAAGGTGTGGAAAATGCTCACTTCCCGCACGCAGGCGTCCATTACAGCAAGGACAACAGAGTGTCCACATGTGTATGTGAATACGCTTCCGCAGGCACTGTGTGCGAGGGAGAGAACACCTAGAGTGTGGCAGGTGATTGGCTGGGTCTCAGCCCTCCCAGCCTCACGTTTCCCAGAAGAGCTTGTGCTTGCATGGCGGGTAAGCAGAGGCAGCATGGCAGCAGGAAGGAGTGGAATTGTGCAGGGAATATCCTTGGAAGACTGGCCTCCTCCCCTCCCTCCCCTGATGGCCAGGTGGGCTTGGGGTGTACCATGAAGCGACAGCCTTGGAACCCCACAGCACCCAGGAGCTGTGGTTCAGACCACCCTCATATTTCATTTGTGCAGCCCCTTCCCTGCAGGGATTTGAACGCTTTCTGCTTTAGATCCTGGGGGGGTTTTCATCTTCCATTAATAAGGCATCTGATGAAGCGAAGTGGTTAAGTTGGGGTCAAACTCGGTTCAGCACCTTCTTGGCATGCTCAGAAGGCTGTGTGTGTAATGCTTGCTGACATGGAGACAGGAGAATCGCCTGGAAGGGGCCTGCAGGTGCTCCAGCGGGAGGTGCTCACCAGTGGGCTGAGAAGCTGCTCCACTTCCCTGCACCTTAGCGCCCACCCGCTTGGCCCAGAGCTGGGGCTGGGGCGACTGCCTGAGCCTGGTGTTCCTCCTTGCAGGAGCGTCAGCCTCTCCTGGAACAAACCTGGGGGCTGTACAGAGAGGGGTCTGTTTCCTGCCTGGCCCAGAAACATCCCTTGCACATCCCTGCCCCCCACCCTCCTCTGAAACACACACCCAGGGCTCCTGGTCAGGGCTTATGGCTTACGACTGCACTAAATTCTCAGCAAATCCTCCTCCTCCTCTTTCTCGAGCAAGCGGTAGAGATAGAGTTACAGCTCTGAGGAAAGGCCTGGAAAATATTGTGTGGGGCACGCCCCAGGATCCCAAGTCCTGGAGGATGCGAATGGCTCAACTTCAGAGGCGCCAGGAACCCAGTGCCGGAGAAATTGACCCCAGTTGTAAAATAATCAGGTTACTGATAGCACCTGCCAGTGGTTACGAGCCATGGATACAGGCCCGTCTCCACCATTTCCCCTCCGGTCTCCCGTGTTCTCCTCCTCCTGGGCTGGGCAGCAGTTGTGCTGGTTAGCCTGCAGAGGCTGGGTGGAGAAAAACTGAACCTGCCCGTGAATTTTGGACTGGAGATAAGAGCAGGGAGGGTCTGGTCAGCTCCTCTCCCTCTGCCCAGAGGCAGGGCTCCCAGGTCGGGTGTGTCCACCCGCCTGCCCAACTCTTAAGTTCCCTTGCCACGAGGGAAGTTGGCCCTGCTGCCCTGAGACACAATGGCTTATTAAAAGGATTTGTTCTGTAAAATTTGGATCCAGTCGAAAGGCTGCACTGAAGGATCCAGAGGGCCACATGTGGCCGCAGCGCCGCAGGTTCCCCACCCCTGGCTTAGGTCCTTTGGTGCAGAATAAATGATGAACTTTTATTGCCCGGTGGAAAGGCCACAGGCTTGAGGTGTCCAAGGGCAGAGGCTACAGGAACCGGGGGAAGCTGGCTGGCCACTCACATGGGGTCCAGGGAGAGGGGTCCCAGACATGGGATTGCACACACGACTGTATTTGCTAATGAAAGTTTTGTTGAAGTTTGTTAATAGAAAGGGAGAAATCAGTAGTCCTGATTTCCTTGAGATTCCAGAAGGGAAAAGCAAGAAGTGACTGTGACCTCTGGGTGAGCCGGTGAGAGCCTCGCGTGTCCACACAGGCCTGAGGCCCGGCTGCTCTCAAACCTGTGCCGCCGCCTCCCGCGGGCCCCTCGGGACGTGTGTGTTTTCCCTGTGCTCCTCGATCATTCATGGGTCCTGAGCTGCGTGGCTGGTGATCGCCGGTGCGGTGAGCCTGCCTCTCCGGCCTTGGCTCAGGGTGTGAGAGGGTGACTGCTGTTAGAGCCTGCCCCGCTGTAGCTGGGGGGCTCTGCTGTGCCAGGCAGGGTGCAGAGGGGCCTTGGGAAGGCGGCTTCTCCAGGCCAGCCCTGAAAGTGTGGGTGTTGAAGATGTCTGTGTAAATCTGACCAGCACTTATTTTTGTGTTTTTTTTTTTTTAAAGTTAGGTTTAATAGACTTGATTTCTCACTTTAGAAAAATTGCTGTGGCAGTCAGGCTGTTAAAATCTTAGATGGAACCACGTCTCACAAAACTGGGGTTTGTGCAACAGAACCCTGGGGGCTGTGGGAAAATTCCCAGGGCAGCTGGGTCAGTTCAGTAATGGGGCAGGGTGTCCCATGGCTCCTCCCCACCCCTCTTGGCACCTACAAGTGGATTAGAATTTTTAGCTGGTCCCTTTCCCTAGATAAGGAGGCCCGGAGCAAAGGAACCCCCCCCCCTTAGTTATCTTTGTTGCCAGCACACTGCCAGCACATAGCAGATGCTCAATAAATGCACCTCAACTCATTGAGGAGACAGAGTGAGCATGTGTGAACGCCTTGAGTTCCCTTTGAGTCTTATCTTGAGAGATTTTGTTGTTAAGGAGTCTGGTTGTTTGGATTGAAGGGAGGAAGCACGGGGAGGTGGCCCATGGTGTGGTGACACTGTGGTGTCAACTCTGGGCACAGACTGCCTGGGTTCGTACCTGGCAGCTGGGGCAGGCCTCCTGGGGCAGCCAGCAGAGCTGGAGCCAGGCCTGACATGGGTGCCTGCGTTACGGGGCCATTGCAAGGAACTCTCGCACAACCCTCACCCGAAGCCCCGCACTTGTGGGCACTGGATGCTTCATCAGGTGGTTTTGATGTCAGTGCAAAATGCAGCCCACGCCTTCCCAGTGGGACCTGTCAGAGGAGGGGAGCGGGGAGGGGGCGTTTTGATGGACGGTTCAGCCATCTGGGCCAGAGGAACACTGGGCTGTGTGGAGGGTGGCCGGGGGCTGCAGGAGGGGTGCGTTGCAAGACAGCCTGCTGCCACCGCCTGCCAGCCACCACCCCAGTCTTCGTATGTCCTCTGTTCTAGAACTGTGTGCAGTGGGACCCGAGTCCTTAATTATCAAATTAACACAGCATCTTCGTTAAACACCAGCATCATGCCAGGTAATTCAAGGATTCAATAGGTCTCACTGGCCTTGTCCCTACTCTTGGAAGGACCTGATGTCTTCTGGGGACGGGCAGGGCAGGGATCCACAATGGAGTGCCATGCTGCAGCTGAGGGGTGCAGCTTGGGAGTGGGACTGTGGGGAGCAGCCCAGCGGGGTGAGAGACAGCTCCAGCAGAGGCTTGGCGGAGCCTAAGGGGGCGTGTCTGGTCCTTTGCAATGGCACAGACCCGGCCGTGCCGCTGGTTTGCTCCTGACCTTGGGCAAGTGCCTCAACCTCTTGGAGCCTTGGTTTCCTCATCCGTAGAGTGGGTCTGGCACCTGCAACTGCCTGGCGGCCGGTGAGGGCGGACTCGGGGGGCCTTGCGATGAGCTTTGCCACTTTGTTCTTGTTTTCCAATTGGCTGAGCGAGGCCAGGGTGTGGGGGCCTCCCGTGCTGTTCCCAGCCATTCTGACTTTTCCCTGCTCCTCAGGGAAGCCCTGTGATGTAGTGGAACACACCACAAGCCCTCCTCTGAGCAGCAGGTGCAGCCCTGCCAGTTACGGCACCTTGGGAGGGGACAGTCTCGTGTGGCTCTGCTGCCCCTGTGTGCTCACCCACTCCTGGCCGCAGCGGCCTCCTTGTTGCCCCTCAAACCCAGCAGCATGTGCCCATCTTGCTGTTGCCTGTGCCTGGAACACCCCCTTCCCTGCTTCCTTCAGGCCTCTGCTCCAGTGTCGCCTGACCCCCGGGGCCTTCCTTGACCACCTGCCAGCTCTGCGGGTTGCTCTCCTCTCCTTTGTAGCCCTCGTGATCCCTGACGACATGTGTTTTTCTGCTTATTGTCCGTGTCTTTCCCAGGATGGTGAGTGCCAGGCAGGCCAGGAGTTTGATTTGTCCACAGCTAAGTTTCCCAGCGTCTAGAAGGGTGCGTGGCCTATAGTAGGTGTTCAGTAAATACTTGAGGAACGGATAAAGAGTTTGGAGTAGGTGGCGCTTCCGAATGCTAATGGAACGCCCTGTCTTTGAAATCCTGAGTGTTTCAACAACACCTAGTCTTCCTCCTTTGGCCATGACTTCGGGTCGTACCCTGAACACGGCACCCCCCGGATAGCCAGGAAGCAGCAAGGGGCCCAAGTGAGATGCCCTGTATCCGGCTCCCGGTGCCCACATGGCAGGACCGTCTGGGAAGATGGAGAGGCCCCCTGCTCCATGTGGCCTTGCTCTCTGCCTCCAAGGGACGTTCTCCCACCCACCAGCCTCCCTTCTTCCCCCACCATTGAGTTGTCAAGTTATCGAGTTAGCATAGGGGAGAGTGTTGTTGTCCCTTTGTACCCTTTGTGCAGAGAGAGCCTTTTAAGCGTGTGTGCGAGTGTGTGTGTGTGTGTGTGTACACACAGTCTGAGTGAATGTGATGTGCGTGTTTGCACGGGAGAAGGCTGTGGGTGGGTGGCTTGTGTTTATGGAGCAGGCGTCGGAGAGGGAGGTAGAGTGAGTGTGTGTACGCGTGTGTGGGGAGGACACCAGAGGTCACGTGGGCTCCGTCCCTCAAGGGTGTGCCTCATGTGGACCCCGGGCATCGTGGCCCTACTCCTGTCCTCTGGATTCAGCCACAGAGGGTCCACGCTCTTCTGCCGCACAGAAGCTGCAAATTCCAGGAAACTCCCTGCCAGCCCTGGAGGTGGGGGAGGGGGAGGCTAATCCAGGCTGGCTCCCCAGCACTCGAGCAGATGTGTCTGCCAGAGGGACAGCAGCCTAAGAAAGTTCAAACCTAAGTGTGTTTGCTCCCTATAAAGAGGCGTCTGTGAGGGGCCCTGGAGGGGAGGCTTGGGGGACTGCTCTGCCAGAGGTCCTTACTCGGGGCCCACAGAGGCCATTGTGTCCTGCTGGGGGGAGGCCAGAGCTCCAGGGTGTGGGAGCTGCTGGGTCATCTCCCTCTGGCCGTTTACAGCCGGCTCCCAAATGCAGTTGCTTGCTGCTCCTGAGAGAGGCTGGGCCAGAAGGAGGTGGGGGCCCTTCCCGCTGGAGGGCTGGATTGAAGGGGCTCCGCCCCGGGGGTTCCCGGATGACTGGCCAAGGGCTCACTGAAGCCGCAGCAAGCAGAGAAGAGCAGGCGAGGTCCTCCCCAGCAGGCCATCCGGCTGTTTGGAAGGCCCTGGCGGCCCCCCAGGCCCTCCAGCCGAACCCCCTTTGCGGTCTGATCCGAACCCTGGCCCGCCCCACCCCCTTCCTTCTCTGTACTTCTGGGGCTGGCCTTTTCAGCTCTGGAAGCTACCCAAGAGCATATCTTTGAAGCACAGCAAAGGTTAGGAAGGAGGAAGACAGAAATGTCCTCTGGGCCGGGGGAGTGGGAGAAAGGAATTCCATGCATGCTCCATGGGAGTCAGGGCGGCCGGCCTGGGGGGCGGTCAGCTCCGAGAGGCCCTGTGAGTCCTGCCACCGGTACTGGCCGCCTGGCACTGTGTGCAGTAGCCCTCTTCCCCAGGCTGCGGACAGGGAGTAGGGCCCTTGTTTACAGCGAGATTCAACCTTGGCTCACAAGGGTAAGAGCCAGGCCCTGCTGTCCGCCCCTACAGGATGCGAGACCTCGTAATTGTCTTCAGTTACAGGCAGCGCGGCCCCCAGCCCTGGCTTCCAACAGGAACCAGAGTTCAGGCCACTTCCACAGGGCAGGAGCACACCCCTCAGCCCTCATTTCAAGGTTTGGGGGCTCCCTGTGGCCTCTGGGGCACCTCCAAACACCCACTGGCCATGGGGGCCACCCAAAAGGCTGTCTCAGGCCTGCCGAGAGCCCGTCCCTGTTGAACGCCCGCCTTCTTTGTCCCTGCTCAGGATGAGACTTCTGTGAGCAGTGAAGATTTTGATATGAACGACTCCACATGGATGTCAGCTGACCCACACCTGGCCTCCAGCCTGAGCCCCAGCCAGGACGAGAGGATGCGGAGCCCGCAGAACCTCCACAGCCAAGAGGACGGTGAGTGCCCTGGCGCCGGCGAGGGCGGAGCTGCGCTCAGCTCCTAGTCCTCAGAGGTGTGGACAAACCCCAGGGTGGTGGGATCTGGGCCGTGGCCTCTGGGGGTGGCCCAGCCGAGCTTGCAGCTGCCGCTGGTGTCCTCAGCATCTGTGTGGGCCCACTGCCCCCGCCCCTGGCTCCAGGGAGGGCAAGTCCTCCTCCCAAAGAGGAGTGGATGCAGCCCTCGGGCACTGGCAGCCCAAGGGGGTGTCATGCCTGTTTGTCGGCTCTGATGCTCATGGGCTTCAGGATGTGGCTTTCAGAGTTATCACGGTTCAGGTCTGGGAAGGTTAACGACGTACCTGACCCAGAACAGTTCAGCTGCCCAGCAATGAAAACAAGAGCTGTGTTTCTGCGGCTTGGCGTGAGGCTGGAGGACGGGGTCACCTGGTGAGCGACCGGGCCGTGCAGCTGTCCACATGTACCCTCCAGCCCCTCGGGATGAGATGTGGCTGGCTGAGGAGGTGTCTGGACTCCTCCCCAGCTGCGACCTCCACTTAGAAGCTTCCTTCTTCTGGGTGGAGAGTTAGGGTCAGAGGTCAGACCCCAGAGGTCCACTCGAGCTCCCATGTGGAGCTGCCAGGCAGTTGGGCTCTGGGGCCCTGGCATCAGCCTCAGATGACAGGGTTTGGGTGTGGGGTGGCCTGTGGTCAGAGCACCCTGTGGGGCTCTTATTTCCGGGGAGGAGGGGATGGGGGGGAGATGATCTGAAGCTGGGCCTCAGAGAACTGGGGTATAGGAGCCACAATTAGGAGGGGTCGAAGGTCGGGGCCTGGAATGTGGGAGGGAGGTGCGGGGTTAAAAGGGGGTGTAATGTTAACTCTGAAACAGACAGCCTTCAAGAGTAAATAAGGGGTAGGAGCCTTGCCGTTTGGGTCAAAGTTCGTCTCCATGGCAGAACCCTCGCCTGCCCTCCCAGGCCTGCCCTCCCAGGCCTGAATCCCGCTTTGTCTGGGAGGAGACCCAGCCCGAGCAGCTGGAGGTGTCTGGGCCAGGGGCTGGGGAGCCCAGGGAGTGGCTGTGCGAGGAGTGGGGTGCACGGCTGTGGGAAAGAAAGGGCTTTTGTGCCTGATGCCTCGTGAGGTCAGCGCGACCCCCTCGTGCTGCGAGCCTCCCAGACCAGTGCCGCCTTCCAGTGTTCCCACGGGGTGGGGACCGGGTGGGGGTGGCCACATGCCTGGGGGGCTCTGGGGCGGAGACGTGCCCAGCAGCTGACCTCGCCTGAGCTGACTGAGGCCACACCCAAAAGTACACCAAGGGCCGGGCCAACAACACTCAGCTGGGGCCATCAGATGCGCCTCTCTGAAGGATCCAGAACTGACAGGGGTCGTGGTCCCCCTGCTCACTCCCGAACGGGCCTCTGTTGTGGTGTTGTTCCTCACAACCCCCCTCTGCGAGTGTGATCTCTGTCGGACACGCTTCCTGGGGAGGTTTGGAGATTCGAGGGCCTTCGGGATGAGGCAGCAGAAGGCCGTGTTTCCATGGGCACCAGGGTCCACCCCAGTGTCCGTTGTCCCCGCCGTCCGGAGGCCAGTCATGGAGCCGAGGCTGAGAAGCACAGGGGCTGGTGGGGTTGGCAGGTTTTGTGGCTGGTCCACAGGAGATCGCTGCGAGGGCATCCTGGGGGTGGTCACCCCCTACCCTGGCCCCTCCTGGCCGTGGGCAGAGCTGAGGCGGGCTGGCCTGCTGAGAGGACAGGGTGTTTCTCAGGTTGGGCCCCAGAGCTGGGACCGGGAGCCCAGTGCTGGCCATGACACCTGGATCTCACTGTTCACTCAGGCTGTGTCTGGAGGCCGGGGGCCCCCGTGCTGGCCGGCTGAGATCCCGGGGCGGCGCAGGCCTTGAGGAGGTCCCGGCGCTGGTCTGGGCTCTGCTGCGCTTTCTGGGCCCTCCAGCCTGTTGGTGACCACTGTCTCTGTCCAGAGCAGTGGGCTCCCAGGTTTCAGCGGAGCCTAGACAGCCTAGACACCCTCGCCCCTTCCGCCCCCACGCAACGCACAGCCAGCTCCTCTGGGGAGGTGCTCAAGGCACGGCCACAAGCTGAGGTCTGGCTCCCGAGAGCGCGCCAAGGGGAGACGGTCAGGGTGCTGTCAGTGCCCCTGTTAGTGCAGGTCAGGGACAGGCCATGCAGGGGACCTGGGGGCCCACAATCCACACCCAGCATCGCCCTCCACACTCCCTGCTCGTGGGTCTCCATTCTGAAGCCTCCCCGACCCCCACCGGTGCCCAGGTGGACTTGGTGTGTGGCCTCTGCCCTTCTGGGCATGGCAAGTTGGAAAGATGGACATCCGAAGCCCCCGCTAGGAGCTCTGTGAGGTGCACCGTGTCAGTCTTGGTCCCTGCCCTGCCCCTGTGACGTGAGCTGTGTGGTTGGCACATCGTAGGGACCTGCTGAATGTCTGTTGCCTAAATTAATAAATGAACAAACATTTATTGAGACCTACCTCTAAGCACACCATCCAGAGGAGATACAGGTCCGCCCCTTGTGGGGGACAGGTTGGGTGCAGGGACTCCCAGGGCTATGTGGGCGGCAGCCCGAGGAGGCCCGGCGGTGAGTACAGATTTACGCCATGGGTGGACTTGTTGGGGCTCTTCTTTTTCATAAAATTTTGACAAAGGCAGATGAGGGCTGGGCCTTGGCAGGGCAAACCCATGGCCGAGACCACGGAGCCAGAGTAAATGGTGAGCGTGCCAGCCTCTGCTCCCTGCGGAATTTGCCTCCGCGGTTTTGCCGGGGTTGGGGATCTGCTTGTCCTGAACTGGTGCCGCTTTTGTCCCAGTCCTGCTGCTGTCTGGAGTCTTCGTCTCTCGGGCTCTTTACAGTGTCCCAAGTCTGTCGCTGAAGCCCTGTGACCACAGCCGCTGCCACTTGGCAGGGAGCAGCACCCACACGTGCCCCCGTCTCACACGGGAGGAAACGGAATCAGGGAGAGACTGGGTGGCCTGGCCGGAGGTGGGGGCCTGGGGAGACGCCAGTGCTGCTTCTCTCCCCTCTTCAGCAGGTGCGGGGCAATGTGTAAGGGTTCCAGGAGACGGGCAGGGAGCTGGGGAGCCAGAGGCCTCCACACACTGAGAGCACTGGCTCCTCCGGGCCCAGAGTAGCACAGGCTGGCTCCTGCCACTGCTTCCTGCCCACGCACCGGCCAGGTCCCCTCCAGACCCTCAGCTAAGCCCTGGCTGAGGCCTGGGCTTTCTTTGGGGTCTGAGCAGGACTTTGTGTGCATTGTAGGGTATGGAGGGAGGATACTTGGGAGAAGCCAGCTCTTAAGACTTTGTCCAGAGACACTGGTCTGGCATCACCTTGGGGCAGAACAGCATGTCAGCCTGTAGTTGCGCTGCATCCCTGGGATTACCCATGAGATGAAGGCGTCTCTTTCCCTTGATCCGTGAGTCCCCAGCCCCCAGCATAGGGAGTGAACCTCGGATGCAAAGGCAAACGGGCACACGGGCAGGTGGGCCAGGCACCTCCTGAAGGCCAGGTGCAGGCCCAGCCAGGTCCCGACCCCGCAGGCAGCCGCTCCTTCCGCTTCCCCTTGCAGGGCTTCACCAGGCCCCTCTGCCCCTTCCTGAGCGGAAAATGTGAGGCCGGGCCTCCAGAAGGGAAGGGATGCATGGGGGTGGGGAGCGGACATTACTCACCTCCCGGGCAGACAGGAAGCCAGCGCCAGGGGGGAGCGCAGGGTCCACTGCACTGGGGCCTTCTTCCGCCCGCCTTCCGCAGGATGGGGACTTGGGGCTGCCGGGCAGGAGCTGCGTGGAGCCTGGGACGTCTCAGGGCCTCGAGTGTGTGCCTCCCAGATGAGGCCGCTCCTCCCGCCTGGACCCCTGGACCCACCGGACCTCGGAGCGTCCCTCTGTCCAGGCTGTGAGGTGGGACTGAGGCACTGAGGGTCCTGCAGCTCTTTTGGAGCCTGTCCGCAGGGTAGCCATGAGCTTGCTGAGAGCCCTGGCCAAGGACGTTGACGCTCCCACCCCTGCCCTCACCCTGGAGGAGGCTGGGGTCCAGTTGGAGAGGGACAGGCACAGAGGTGGGGTCCCTGCCAAGCTGTTCATCGTAGAAAATTTAGAAAAAAATAAAGGAGAAAAAAAGAAAATTAAAAACACCAAAGTTTGGAGGCATATTTTTCTCCAGCTTTTATTTGCGTATAACCAAAGCCTCGTTTTCATTTAAAAAGGAGATGGGATCATGTGGTGTCGTAGCCACCTTTCTTCCCACGTAATGTC
Source organism: Avahi laniger (assembly GCA_963575035.1). Classification (NCBI taxonomy): domain Eukaryota; kingdom Metazoa; phylum Chordata; class Mammalia; order Primates; family Indriidae; genus Avahi; species Avahi laniger. The sequence continues at coordinate 68,529 of CAUYSK010009217.1, forward strand.
ATTCGGTGTGGATCAATGGCAGTTTTAAAGTTTGCCCAGTCAGCCCAGTGACCGGCAGCCTCGTTCCTGAGCCCATTTTGCACAGCCCCGACCCTGTGAGCTCAGAACTGGGACTGTTCTCGATTCGCAGAAGAGGAAACGTCTCCAGGAGGGAAGTAACTGGCTCAGACCACTGGGCGCAGGTCTCTCCTGAACTGGAGTTTGGCCACTTCTGGGAAGGACATTCATGTCCCTGGTTTTCCTTCCTACAAGCGGTGCCGCAGGGAGCATCCTCAGAGCCGGGCCTTTGCGTGGCCTGAGCCTCCTGTCCTGGGCTTAATCCTCAGCCCCCACCAGAGAGTAGGTGCTCGGCAAATGGCCACCGAGAGACTAGCCACAGAGACGGGGGCCACGGAAAGAGAGAGGCTTTGGGAGGAGGCTGTGTTTGGGCAGGGCAGCCGAGGCAGGCCTGGGAGGCTTGGTGGCAGTGCGTCTGCAGGGCCCTGGGAAGGGAGGAAGATGCTCGATGCCAGGCTTGGGGCTTTCCAGGGTCTTCTATTTCAAAAGCTCCCTATGACCGCAAGCTCCAACCAGGCGAGACAGGGCAGGGAGGCCATAGCCAGGCCCACGTGGTGAGGGTCTGGGACTCCAGGGGTGCTAGGAGGATGGAGAGTGGCCGGGGCTGCTTCTGTGGGCCTGAGGTCTCCACTGGGCCTGGCGTCCTATAGGTGGGGCCTGGCACTCTGCTGTGGATGTCTTGCATGGGTCCTGGCCTGCCCTTGCCCTGCTGTGTGGGCCTAGGCAAGTTGCCTGCCCTCTCTGAGCCTCAGTGCTTCTCTGGCATGGCCTGGTGGCTGCGGCCATTCATCCTGGTGTGTCCTCAGGGGCACTTTGAGAAGACTGAGGCCTCTCGGCTCTTGTTGTCCTTGGGTGGGTCCTTCTACTACCCAGGAACAAACTGGCAGCAGGGTGGTCCCCTGGGAGCCAGGTGCATGACCACCTGCCTGCCCAGGGCTGCCCCTTCCTTGCTGGCCTGGGCCCCTCTCCCCTGGGAGCCCCTCTCCCCTGGGTGCCCTTCTCCCTGGCCTTTGCAGGCGGGCCTGCAGGGAGGTGTGGGGCAAGTGTCAGACTGTGGCGTGGCCGCCTGCCCCAGGCTCGGATCCTGCCTCAGCTACTCCCCACGGTGGGCCTTGGGCAAGTCATGTCCCCGTGCGGGATTGCGGGGTGATAATCTTGCCCCTTCCCACTGGGCAGTCAGGATTGGATGATGCGTGGACAGGGCAGAGGCTCGTCAGTGGCCAGGCTGGTGCTGGGGTTCGTGGGGCCACACGGGGCCCCTGGCGCATGCGGGCTGCTGGGAGATTAGGGGTCCTCCTGCTCCCCTCTCCCCGATTCTCTGAACCCCTCACTGGACCCACTTCCTCCAGTCCTTCCTCCTCAGGTCTCTCTTTGTCCCCTCTGTCCACTGAGCACAGCTTGCTTCATGGCACTCAGACCGGCACCCCCACCCTCTCCTCTCAGCCCCCCGGTCTTGCTGCTTTGGAAAGGGGGCTGGGCTGGAAGGACCCTGGTGGCTGCTGAACCCAGGCTCCCACAGCCTGTCCTAGCTCCCCGAGTTCCTGTCCCTCTCCCCACCCGCGTGTGCCAGGCCCGTCCCGGGACCCTGTTCCCCATAAGACTCTGCTTCTTGACCTGGCCCCTGACCCTCTTGACATTGCCCTGCCGACCTGAGCCCTCGCGTGAGGAACAGGCAGCAGGCAGCCGTACGGCTAGTGAGCACGGGGCAAGAGGGAGTCGGAGCCAGGCCATTCGGGGTCAGAGGTGGTCACCTGCATAACCCCTGTGCCTTGGCCACTTCTAGTGTCTTCCCGGGATGGTACCATCCTCCCTCCTCTGGGCCCATCCCTGCGTCAGAGCAGCTCTCTCAGAGCTCCGTGGCCCGCTGCCGCCCATTCCCTGTGGACCCTGTACCCGTGGCTGGGCACTGCCACTGTCACATGGGGACGGCCTCTGAAAGGCTTTTCCTGCAGGGGCCTTCTCCCCCCCACCTGCTGATCACCGCCCTGTCTTTGCCCTGACCCTGCTTCTCCACTGGCCACATGTGCGGCTGGGGCCACGTTCTCTGGCTGTGGGTCACACCCGCAGAGTAAGAGCCGTTTGCTCCTCCGCAAGGCTCTAAACGTCCTCACCGGATGGGATGGACAGGCAGCGGCCTTCTGTCCTCCCCTCCCCCCAGGAGTGCAGAGCTGGGGCCCAAGCCCTTCCAGGGATTGGCCGTGGGCCACGCAGGCAGTCCCGGGTCACAGGAAAGTGTCCGTCATCAGCTGGGCCGCAGGCGGCACAGACAATGCCGGGCTGTGCTGGCCCTCGGCCTGCTGAGGGGTGAGAGAGGCTGGGAGACGGCGCGGAGCGATCCCATTATCCCAGGAGCAGGCAGGGCTGCACAGGCCAGGATTCCTGGTGAGGACAAGCCCAGGGGCCTGAGGTGAGGTTCACTTGGTAAGAAAGGAGGAGGGAGAACCCGCCACCCCCCACACCTGGAAGATCAGCTGGGCCCGTGAGGCCACCGCATCCGGCAGGTCAAAGCCCTGCCCCGCCGCCTGCCCTCGGCCCCGGGACACGTACTGAGCCCCTCCAGATTGAGCCGGTGTCGAGGAAGGCCCTGCTGTGCTGAGAGGGGCTGAGGATCGGGCCAGGGGTACCCGCACTCTGAGCCTGTCCAAGGGTGACTTTCCTAGGAACCAGGAAGTGACTGGGGCCCTGTTGGCGTCATCACCCTGACCCAAGGACTGGGATGCACCAATCCCAGACAGGCTTCCGGGAGGGCTGGCGGAGGGCCTGCAGGGGCCCTGAGACACCACCCAGGCTTTCGGGCCAGGGCCCTGCCCCGTGAATCATGCACACACGGAGGCCTGAAGTGGTTCTGTTTGCTCTCGGAACACATGATTGCGGGGCAGGCTCTGGGCATCTCAGCGAGAGCGTTGCACATTGAATTGGTTTATTTCTCACTGCCTGTGCTTGGCCTAGAGGGAAGGGCCTTGGAGACTGCCAGGCCTGGGAGGACACACCCAGGCTCTCTCACTGGGAGTTTGCTCCAGGCATAACTGGCCAGTGGATATTGGGGGAGGGGCTCCAGGAAGTGGAGGTGGCAGGGGTCGAGGAGTTCTCCCATAGTACAGATGGGCAAACCAAGGCACAGAAGGAGCTGGCCTTAGAGGCTCCCCGAATGCCCCAGAGCACCAGGGCTGGGTCAGGGTCCTCTGGGAGCTCTCTGGGTGCTGTTCCACTCTGGGCGATGGGCCAGTGATATCCCCCTCGGGGGGTAAGGGCAGTTGTGCAAAGCAGGCATGACTGGTTACCCAGCGCCTGATGCGTAATTGGTGTCCAGCCACTACCAAAGGTGGCATCTGTCCCCAGGGCCCCACCACTTGGGCCACCTCTGCCCTAAGACCTGAACTCTTTCTGCAGTTTGGACACCTCTCTAGGGGCCAGGACCCCAGGGTCCCCACAGAGAGAAGTGATTTCAGCTTTAGGGGAAAGCGTGGGTCTGGGCTGTGTAACGCAGTCGCTGAGGGCGGGCAGGCGGCACCTAGCGCGGAGGTGTGCCGTGCTTGTGGGATCCGCGCTGGGGCTCAGGGACTGCGTCTGAAAAAAGAAGGTGAAACATCTCAATTTTAATGCAGTATTGATTACTTACTGAAATAACCTTTTGGATATATTGGGTTAAATAAAGTAGATTATTAAAATTAATTTAATCTATTTCTCTTTACTCTTTTAAAATACGGGTACTAGAAAATTTAAGAGCAGGTATGTGGCTTGGGTTCTATTTCTGTCGGGCGGTGCTGCGCCACACTCTGAGGGCTCCAGGTTGGCCCTTGAGGGATGAGTCGTAGAAGGCGTGGCAAGAACGCCACCGTCCGAGCACCAAGGCGGGGGCTGTGGGGAGGGGCGCTGGCGTCCTCGGGCTGCAGGCTGGGAGCAAAAGTGCAGCCCAGACGGGAGCATGGGTTCCCTGTGCCCCCTGCCGGGGTCGGGCCAGGCTGTTTGAACCACAGGGACAGAGCAGGGGTGCTCAGGAGGGACAACAGGCAGCAGGGGCCCGAAGGCCAAATGGAGAATGCAGCCCTCGTGAGGTGGGGCAGGCGCCCAGTGTGGCCCGCCACCCAGGATGGTGGGATCCCAGTGTCCCCCATTTGGCCCCAGGGCCCCCTGCCTTGCCTTCCAGGAGGGAGACCCGGGTAGCCCGCCAGGAGCCTGGTGCTCCTTGGAACTCTGCATCATGTAAACACGGCCCAGGCCACTGGCCTTTGTCAAAGCAAGCAGGAGGCCCCAGGCCTGGCGAGGTGTACCCCAAATTCATAGCCTGCGGAATGTCCCCCAGCCGCAGCCCAGAGCCCTGCACACTCTGCCTCTGTCCTCCGCCCCTGCCTGCCTCTCCTGGGTGTGAATTATTGATGCCCTCTCCTCTCCCCTGCCTGGCTGCTGTCGCGGCAGCCTTGCAGAGGAGGCGGCCGTACCTCTGGCCACGGGAGGCAGCCCTCGTGGCCACATGCCTGCCCCGTGGTCCCAGGGGTAATGGACCTTCCCGCCTTCCCCCGCCTCGCCCACCAGGAGAGGGTGCCCCTGGCTGTGGCCCCAGAGCCCGGTGTGGCGATCGGCGGCTTGCACAGAGCCGGGCTTGTGCAGGCTGCGGGGCCCTGGCGCCCACATAAGGGCATTGTTTGCCGAGGTAAAAGGGGTTTTTGTCTCCTTCTGGAGCCAGGACAGAGGGAGGAACAATTTCCCCCATTCATCACTAATTCCCCCATTGGAATCGCAGCACATTGCCCCACGTTAGAATACATGGGCACGCCGTCCCGCCCTGCCTGTGGGCGTTCCGGGCACAGGTGGTGGGCTCTGGGTCCTGCCCAGACCGGGGACTCACCCTTTGCAAGAGCCGGGGAGGCCTGGTTCTGCGGAAATGTTCGAAAGGGGTGCGTCCCCGCTGCTTTCCTGAGGGCCCTCTGAGCACAGCCATAGGCCGGGGCAGTCTCACCCTGCTGGTGTTGCTCTGGCTCCAGCAGGCTGGTCTCCCGGGGGGTGACCATCCTGGAGGGGCCTCCTGGCAAGGCAGCAAGATGGGGACCAGGTGGGGACAAGAGGTCACCTGGGTACCCTTAACATTCCACTTCTAGTTCTGGGTCCATGGGGTCCAACCGGAATGCACAGCCTGCCCACGAGTGCTTCGGCCCAGGCCTGCACCCTGCACCCGAGAAGGGCCTGTTGCTGGGCCTTCGGTGCCCGCGGGACAGCTGGGTTTTTTCAGAGTCATAAAGCGTCGGAGCCCAAGCGGGCGTCACGGCAACTCCCTGGATGCAGATAAGAGGAGCTGGGGAGGTGGCTGTGCCCAAGGTCGTGCCGACAGCAGGGCCCCGCACCCGCTCTGCCCCAGCCTGGGCCCCACCGTGTTCCGTTCAGCATGGGTTTAGGTGCCTGTCTGTGTCCCTCGTAAATTGCATTTTTGGGGAGGGTCGTATGAGGAAGAACTCAGAGCGGATTGGAACCCAGCTGCCCCCGTCTCTCTGTTCCTTCTTTTCCCAAATGGTGGCAGGTGCGTTCTCTGGGCCAGGTGCCACTCTGGGCACTGGCAGGGTTGGGGGCCCTGAAGCCAGCCCCTCCTGTGAGTACCAGCCTCCTCGGGACTTAGCTGGGTAAGGAGCATGTCCCCGGTGCCTCCCTGAGGGCCCCAGCTGGTGGGGTCCCAGTGGGAGAGAACCCGACTCCCAGGTCCCGTCCCTCAGCCCTTGCCAAGGGGAGGACGCTGGATTACTCAGACGGAGCCAGACACGTGATGCGAACCTGCCTCCAGCCAGCTTCCGCAATAAGGAAGTTACTGGCTCCCTGACCGAAGAGTCTAGGGCCTTCTTTGGTTTTAGGCACAGATGGATTTAGGGGGCTCATCCGTGCCAGCGCCGGCAGCCCCAGCTTCCCCATTGTGGGCCTCCTTGCCTCGTGGGCTCAGCAGCCCCAGGTTGGGGGGTGCTCTTCTTCCCTGTCATGGCAGCAGAAGCCCCGGGACTGACTTTCTCAGTCTAGCTTGGTCACGTGCCATCAGCAACGGCTGTGATGGGCGGTGGTGACTGGCCAGGCCTGGGGCACGTGCTCGCCCCAGGGAACCTGGGAGACTTGGGTGCCCTCACCGGAGGGAAGGGTGTGGTTTCTAGGGAGGCAGGAGCGATCCAGGCCCACCCAGTGCAGATCTGCCAACCCTGGTCTCCAGGGCTGGGGCAGCTTCCGTGGGGGCTGGGCACAGGCCAGAGCCACAGTAAACATGGTAGTTTCGTGGGAAGACGGTAAGTGCTCTGGAGTAAGTAGGTTAAAGGGGTCAGTGTGTCGGAGGCGGGCAGGGCTAGCCAGGGGAGGTCTTGCTGAGCCCTGAAAGTGAGGGAAGGAGCCAGGGGCAGCTGGGGACAAAGTGAGGCAGGGAGAGGGAACAGCAGGTGCGAGGCCCATAGCTGGGGTGGCAGGGGGTGTACCAGGAGGCCTGGGGCTTGAACTCAGTCCGTGTGGCTACAGCCAGGATCACAGCCGCTGCCTGTGGGGCTAAGGGACAGATGGAGCCAACCCCACCCCGAGCAGCACCTCTGCCCCTGCTGGGTCAGGTGGCTTCCCTGAGGTGGCAGCATTTGAGTAAGGTCCTGGGCCAGGAAGCTGGTGACACCCTCTTCGGAGCCCAGTCTCCTCTGGAAGTGTTAGGTTGGTTTATTGCTCACTAGAGCGTGAGTCCCGGTGGCAGCACCCACCCCCGCCTTGTCACCCTTGGTCCCCGGGTGCTGAGGAGAGGAGGGGGTGAGGGCAGGCATGGCAACTCCCAGCCCCTTCGTCCTCCCTCCTTCCCTCACTGTGCCCACCCCAGAATCAGCACCTGCCGGGCTCAGGCCCCCCAGAAACCCGTGTTCAGCCTGGGGCCGCCTTGTACGTCGGGAGTAGGCAAGTTATGAAGCAAGAGAACAGGCGCTGGGAACTCACCGGTTGTTCTCTTTTGAGCACCTCCTCTATGCCAGATATTGTCTACACCGTACAAATCCTGTTTTGCTGATGTGAGACCCGTTCTGAAGGGAAATTGAGACTCAAGGAGGTGAAGTGACCTTTTCCAGCCTACACAGCTGGCATCCACTCCGCCCCTCCGCATTCTGCCAAAACCTGCGGCACTCCAGTCGTAGACGGCCCCGTGAATGGGGTCACGCCAGGCAGGCTGTGTAGGGGTGGCTAGCACGCCAGGCCGGGGCCGCCCGCACACAGTGTCAGGGTAGGCTAGACTTTGGCATGAGTGGGGAACACAGGCTCTGTGATTTTTTTTGTCCCTCCGATGTGGGCTCTGTGCATGTGACTGGCCCTCCCTGCCCCAGGTGCCCAGGTGTGTGTGGGTGCACAGGCTGGCATCAGAGCCTGTTAACGGGGGCCCATAGGCCTGTTCACGATTTTGTTTTGTTTTGGGGGCTTTTTGGTACAAAATATGTATAACATAGAACTCGCCATTTTTACCATGTTTAAGTACACAATTCAGCACCATTTTTCAGTACCACAAACAAAAGCTCTGCCCCGGTGGAGCAGTGACACCCCTCACCCCTGGTAACCTCGGTCGTACCTTCCGTCTCTGAATGTGCCTAGTCTGAATATTGCGTGTAAGTGGAATCATTCAATATTTACCCTTTCTGTCTGGCTCATTTCACCTTGCATGATGTTTTTAAGGTTCACCATGTTGCAGCTTGTGTCCGACTTACGGCTGAATGATGTCCATTGGCTAGACCGCATTCGGTCTGTCCATTTATTTGTCGGTTTTTAAAAATGTAAACGATGTAAATCAGTGACCGATATTTTACAGTCTGGATATTTACATAATGTTACAGATTTCCAGTTTCTTCTAAAAAACTTGGAATACATGGCCTCATGGGGTCTCATCTGCCCAACCACTTCCCTTACTAGACTGGGCGGCACCTGAGTACGGGGAGGGTGCTGCCCCGGGGGCTAGTGCCTGTTGCTCCCTGGCCGGGCAGTGCAGGTACACAGGCCTGAGCGAAGGTGTTGGCGGCGGGAGAGAGCGGCCCCCGTGCCAGGCTGCTGACCTGGGCGGGGCCCCGGAGCACCCTGTGCGTCCCAAGCAGCACGTGAGTCTCGTGTGTGCTCACCGAGGGAGGGCGAGCCCATCCTCCCAGGGGAAACCTGGTCAGGGAGGCAGATGACGGGATGCCACTTTTGGCCCCATGCAGGGTGTTGGGACTGTAGCCGGCCTTGGCCTGATGCCCGTGGGGAACGCGGTGACCGTTGGCTTACTGTGAGCCAGGCATGGGGCCTGCTGAGGAGGGGCCCCTCCTTCCTGAGGAGGAACCCAAGGCCCCCGGAGGTCTAGCAAGTGGCCTGCAAGGACGGTGTCAGGGTGTGAAGTTACACCTGCAAGGTGGGCTAAGAACAGGCCCCTCACAGAGCTCCTGGGAGCTCAGGCAATCAGCCAGCGTGGGTGTCCGTCCTTGTCCCCAGCCGAGGCTCCTGGACCTCTGTAGGGGCTTCTCTGGTGACAGGGCCTGCCCTGGTGGGGCGGGCAGCCCTCAGGACAACCCTGGGCCAGGCGAAGGAGTGAAGTATCCCTGGGAGGGTGGGCAGCAGGCTGGGATTGGGGCTGTACCTCCTTCCTAGGGGCAGGGAGGAAGGACCCCACCCCAGGAGGCAGTGGTGAAGGCTGACTGACGTTGCTCAGCTGGGAGGATCACGGCAGGGGACAGCAGAGCCCAAGCATAGGGTGGGGCTGCAGAGTTCAGGAGACTGAGCACACAGGGGCAGGGTCCCAGGAAGGTTATGGAACAGGGGGCTCTGATTAGGACATTAGGCCCCAATGTAAAGGGGTGGGGC
>CAUYSK010009218.1:0-26499 GCA_963575035.1 Avahi laniger
CCAACCATGGGCCGGGTGTGGTGGCTCACGCCTGTAATCTCAACACTTTGGGAGGCTGAAGTGGGAGGATCACTTGAGCCCAGGAGTTCAAGACCAGCCTGAGCAACATAGCAAGACCCCATCTCTTAAAAAAAAAAAAAAAAGCTAGTGTGGTGGTTCGTGCCTGTAGTCCCAGCTACTCAGGAGGCTGAGGTGGGAAGATCGCTCTGAGCCCAGGAGTTTGAGGATGCTGTGAGCTATGATGAAGCCGTTGTACTCCAGACCGGAAGATAGAGCAAGACCTTGTTTGAAGAAAGAAAAAAACACGGCCGGGCACAGTGGCTCACACCTATAATCTCAGCACTCTGGGAGGCTGAGGCGGGAGGATTACTTGAGCTCAGGAGTTTGAGACCAGCCTGAGCAAGAACGAGACCCCGTCTCTACTAAAAAAATAGAAAGAAATTAGCTGGACAACTAAAAATAAATAGAAATCAATATCTCAAAATGTTATTTATGCTCATCACTACTTCAGAACAGTGGTAGCTATTGGACCTACTACTGCTAAGTCTTGGAATTTAATGAGCTAATAAATAACCACATATATTATCTATAATTTTAAAATATTATTGCTGGGCGCAGTGGCTCACGCCTGCAATCCTAGCTCTCTGGGAGGCTGAGGCGGGAGGATTGTTTAAGCTCAGGAGTTCGACACCAGCCTGAGCAAGAGCGAGATCCCGTCTCTATTAAAAATAGAAAAAAAATTAATTGGACAACTAAAAATATATAGAAAAAATTAGCTGGGCTTGGTGGCGCATGCCTGTAGTCCCAGCTACTTGGGAGGCTGAGGCAGGAGGATCACTTCAGACCAGGAGTTTGAGTTTGCTGTGAGTTACGCTGACGCCATGGCACTCATTCTAGCTCAGGCAAAAGAGTGAGACTCTTATTTCAAAAAAATATATATATATTATTGATAATTATTTCAACATATTTAAGGTACAGGTAAGCCTATGCATTCTACTTGATGCAACTGAAAACATAATTCTGAGAAGGTGTCTGGAGGCATTACCAGGCTGCCAAAGGTATATAAAGCACAAAATGGTTAAGAACCTTGGTAAAAATAGAGGTGTTCGAGTGAGCAAGACTGTGGCATTTGTTACTCAGAGATCTCCGGGGCCGGAGACCTTCTGAAACAGTGCAAGAAACAATACCATGATCTCTTTGTACTTTAGATTCTTTTAAAAAAATTATAGTTATGGTATTATACAGAAATTGTAGATCCAAACAGGCTAAGCTTGGCACACCTTAGTCTCCTATGTTGGATGAGACCACGCAATGGCCAAGGCTTAAAAACAATAAAGGAGTCAGTACAATTTCAAAAGATATGTCTGAAGTACCTACACCTCATATGTATGATCTCTGTAATTTAGGATGTGAAATAGTCATTAACCCCAATATGCAAAATAAATGATCTATAGCTATTTGAGTGTTACCAGCAAAGCTCCTCCCTTTTTTAAGTAAGGAAAAGGGTTTTCTTTCCTCTACTCACAGAGCTGGGCTTTTCTCCATGCCAGAGAAGACTACATCAGCCTCTGTTAATGTTCCCCCTCTATGAACACCTATTAATTGACTTAAGTGACATTTGGAAAACAGCTCATCATGTTGCTCTTCTATTGCATAACATGCTGGGCGTGTTACAAAAGCACACCCTTCCTTAGATTTCCGTAAAAACCACTTAAAGGGGTGCAAAATCACCTTTTAGGATGACAGAAATGTTCCAAATCATGATTGTAGCAGTGGAAACACAACTGTATACACTTGTCAAAATTCATCAAATTATGTCCAAAAAATTGTGAGAGCTTTATTACATGTAAAGTGCACCACAACAAAGTTGACTAAAAACACAATTTCCTCCTAATTTTTAAATCATGTTCCCCTTTCCAAAAAGAGTTTAAATTTTCAGTTCCACTTTCTGTGGTGAAACCCTGTCTGAAGTCATACTGTTATTCACATATCCATGGCAAGCAGCTCCACAGCCCCCAGAGGAATGACTAAGTACAGACAGAGCAGAATGAACTCCAAAATAGAGGCGCCTTGCTCACAAAATGTTTCTTTACTGGAACTAAAAAATGTACCACCCCACTAATAAAAGAGGAACTTGTCACTGGTTTATTACAGTAACAACCATTGGCATCTGTGATGTGAGCCATTATCTTTAATCTTTGCGAAATCCTAGAAATTAAGTATTATCATCTCACTTTTTTTTTTTTTTGGCCAATTCCACATGATTAGAAAATAGTAAGACAAATATAAAAAGCCAGGTCTGGTTCAGAACCCAAGTCCTATAAGCATGTTAAAACTCAAACGTACACAAACATCCCCAAGAAGCCACATAAATACAATTCTGAAAGGCTGGACGTATAACTAGAGAGCAGCTTTTGTCACCCCACAAGATTTGACCCATCGGTTTCAATACACATGTGGAAGCCACACAAAATTGAAGTTAGTGCGTTTTTCCTGACAACAGCCAGCTGATCTTTGAGTCACCAATTTAAAATAAACGACTGTGAATGCTGCAAGAAAAGCTAGTGATAATGATTAAAACTGGAAGAGTTAGCTCTGGACTTCGATTCTTCACGATAGCACGCACTGCTCTTTGCATACACAAAGGCGGCATTCCACCCCATGCAATCAGCGTGGTAAGTAAGGCCAGTTCCACCAACTCCGGGGGCTTCGAATGAAGCTCATTTATTTTAGAACTCGTTCCATCCCACCAACTACAATTAACACAAGTACACATATAATTTGAAAATAATCTCCTACAAAATGTACTTGGACGACGGTCATAAACATTACCAGCTCGTAAATGTCCTCCTCGGGCTGCGGAACGTAGTGCTGCATTTTGTTTTCTATTAGAAATTTCAGACGCAGGTAATGAGCAGAATAATCCAGTTGATGTGCCTGGAACAAAAAAGAAAGAAAGAAAGAAAATGTTTGTTCAATAGTTAAACAGGAGCAATTAGTTCTCCACTGACATACTGTAACGTATTTCCTAAAACAACAGAGATTTGTTAATGCGTAGGGGTGTAAGGTTTCTATACTTCTTTAAGAATTTGCATTCAAAACTCAAACATTGAAATCATTTTCATTGAACACATCAGTAACATTCCACAGGTGTCTTAGGATCCAGTGGCGACAAGTGAGTCACATCTTCATTGCCCCTTATTTGATTTATTGAGCCCTTCGACACTGGTTTTCCAACAAAAGCCATCAGATCAAAGAAGCCCTCAACTTCTTTGATAACTTCAAACATACATAGTTGATTAAAGAAGAAAAGTGTCAAGAAAGGCAAGAAAGTACTGTATTTACAAAGGGAGAAAAAGAGCTGGGCCCAGGCGAGGTTGTTTTCTTAACCACATGGGGACCCTGGGACAGTTGTTAACAGTTCATTTGCAAGCGAGTCCGTGTGAGGACAAGGCATTTGGATTTCAGTCTTATTTATATACTCCCCAAGCGAGAATTTCTCCGGGGGCAGTGCAAACAGGCATGTGTCCAACTGTGGAAACACACTGAATGACTCGCTCAAAGAAAACAATTCTAAAATAGTTAGGGATGGAGATTTCCAGGGTTTCTCCTTTGGTCCAGGATGGGTCAATGGATTTTTTTTTTTTCCCTACCTAAAAAGTCATCCTTGAATTAAATTGGAGGAATAAGCAATAGTGGCAGCAACAGTGGTTTTATAAATAATTCTCAATAGATAGTCAAGAAGATACAGAAAAAAAGTAAAAAAAATGCTCTTCGAAAGTCACACGGCAACATGAAAATATATTGCTAGAGAGAAAATGTTTAAACCAAGGAATTTTTTTAAGCATCCTTATCTTCCAGAGATATTTCTTGAAGTGCTAACACATAAATGCTATATCTAGAATCTGCTTCCAAAATAATCCAGAGTGGGGGATGTGAGAGAGTGAGTGAATAGATGAAGCTTAATTTGGTGATCATAGATTCTAGGCCACAGATACGTGAGAATTTACCACATTGGCTTCTACTTTTATGTAAACTTGAAATTCTTCATCGTGCGAAGGACTGAGAATACAGAAATTAATACAACATACATGCAGCCCTCAGGAGCGTGTGTGGCTGTGGCGAAGGGGTGTGCAGATGTGGGAGGTGGGGCAGCGGTATTTTAAATAAATATACACCTGCAGGACGGGCATCCTGCATTATTGTAAAAGCACATTTCCAGAAAGTGAAAATGAGTTCGCTCTGAAAACCTAACAAAATGATGAAGAAGTCTTCTTGGGAACCCTCAACCCGTATCCTCTCCTGAGTGACGTGATAGTTTGAAGCCTGCTGTGCTGAACACAGATGCCATTCAGCGACCACGTTCCTGTGCACCTGGCTTTCGTCCCGTCCCTGTCTGCGTTCGAGACCAGAAGCTCAAATACAGACAGACCCGGGATCGCTGATGTCAAAGATAATAAGCGTGCATGGGTAAGCGCAGGGAAACATAACACAGGTAAGCTTTTCCGTATGCTACCTACTGCTTGTCGGAGAGCCACTGAGACAAATAAACAACAACAAAAGACTAATATTTAGGGTGACGTGATTGATTAGCCAGAAAAGTTTCCCTCAGAGAGATCGAAGCTGCAAATGCTTCCCATCTACCCAGGTCCTCACTGAAATCTTTAATTAGAAGCAAAAATTTTGGTTCACCATCTGTTTCTGACTGAGGCGGAAGGGAAAGAAATGAAATTTCATGGGGCCTTAGTAACAGGAACAAATCTACTTGGAAACCTTATTGTCATCATTAATACACACTTCGTGGACACTCCTAACGAGTGTCACTTAAACAGATCGTCTTCTGGAAATCACACCCGAATAGCAACTCCCCTAAAAAGACTGTACTTCCTGAAACCAGTGTGAGAGAGAGACAGTCCGCTGGCAGGCACCAAATAGCTCAAGATGGTCCTGGTGTGGATTGTGGAGGTCCCTGGTGTCCCTTAAATGCCACAGTGCTGAAAATATCTATACATACGTGCAGAGAAGAATAAACAATAATTGTGTAATGCAGTGCAGAGAATAAAAGAATAATAAATATAGCAATGGTAATAAGGATGATTCTTGCCACGTGCATCATATTTTTCAAGTATCTTTAAGTTACCATAACTTAAAGACTTGATAACTTTAAGACTTGGCTTGATAACTTTAAAAAATAAAAATGAGCACATGTGACACACTCAAAAATTATAATGGTCTTACTTGTAACCTAAGATCTCTTATTTTGATCAATAAATAGTTACCCTAAAAATAGGACATTGATCAATATACATACCAGTGTGTTTTATCATTTTGGTACAAGTTTCTCAATTATGAACCCTCATTAGTCATGACTGGTCTAACATAAAGGGAAAATCCTAATGAATTACTCACAACATGAATTTTATGCTTCTCAGATATCTGCAAGTCAATATCAAAAAAAGTTGAACTAACCATGTTCACAATTCATCTCTGTGCAAAAAGAATTCCAAATGTTAATGAATATTTTAACATAGTGATTCTAAATGTGTGGACTGCTTTCGACTTATAAAACATTCAAGAGAAAATTTAACTCAAGAGAAATTCAGTTAGGAAAAATTTAAATGGCACAAATTTGTTTTCCAATGTACATTTACTTAAGTTACTTAGAGAAGATTTGATTTATTTTGAGGCAGTATAGTCACAAATTACACTATAAAAAAAGTATTATGGTAGAACAATTTTTAGTTTAGTTGGCATAATTTTTTTAAATTCACATCTTACGATGACTATTCCAAAGGATGAAACAGCAAAACAAAATGTAGATCTTTTCAATAGTTTGAGCCAATTAAAACAGATAACATGTCTCAGAATTTATTGCCACAGATCTTCTAACCCATCATGTTTCGTTCTTCTATTTCTCTTCATATTCTTCCACTTTAGTCAAAATTCTCTGGGAAACATATAAACAGTAACTGCATACGGAAATACACACACACACACACACACACACACACACGGACATATAAAGTGCCATAACAGAATTTCCAAAGATAGTTTCCCTCCCCTTCGAAGTGACCTTTTATTTTTTAAATGTCAATGGTTATTAGAATATCCAAAGCCATAGGCTGACATAGTGAAAGCATGAAATAAAACTTACACCACGGTCACGTGTGAATAATATCAGTGAGTATGAATGAATGAATTTTTTTGCAATTATTTTTGTAATGGCAATGATCAGACCATATCTGAAACCTGTAGGCCAACATGGTTACCTGCTATATTTAGCAACAATCATTCTAGTAAAATCTATAACGTGAATCGTCTATGAAATGTAGATCTTGAAATATTTACTATACCAGAACTTGACTGCTGCTCAGATGGGCAGATGGCAAATTGATGTGAAATGATGTGGATCAGATAGAATAGGAAAGAGAATGAGCTGAATGCAAGAGACAGAAGAAAGAGATTGATTATTAAATATTAGAGAAAGCATCCATCAACAACATTGACAATGACAATAATGAAACAGAAGACAGGCATTCTTACAATCATCTTTGTTTTCAATCCCTCCTCCAAAAAGGAAAAAAAAAACCAAAACCATCCCACTCACCATTACATGAGATCATTAATAACATGGGGCGCTGTTTTCCCCAGTATCTCCTTCCCTCGTAAGAATAAAATTGGCTCCACTAATTACAATAAAGTGTTCTCCAAAGAGGAAGCAAGCTTTAGAAGGCACCCAGCTCTGAGATCACTGTATAATTTATCCTACATGGATGCCTTTTCAGAGACCATCAATTTCTTAAAGTACACAAAAAACTTTTCCATTTTTAAACTCATGAGATGTAAGTCTATTCCACATTATGTTGTTGTTGTTTTTATTTCTATGTTTTGGGGAAAACTGGACAGGACTACCTTTTACCGAGAGAAAGAGATGTGTACCCTAATGATGCCATCAGAAACCTTTCAAGTGGCAGAAATAGACACTTTATAGGGAAACAGGTCACCACATTATCTAAAGACGGTCTCTAAGTGGCAGAACAGGATCATTCCTTGCTCCTTTAGTTTCTTCCAAAGCAACAGTTTGAACAGTACCTAAAATTGGGCCAGTCACTCATTGCCCCACTCACTGATCAATTTTCCACCAATCAGTGGTTACTGGAAAACTTTGGCCTAACCTCCGATTCCTGATGAAGTCTACAGCCAGTGTGCAGAGGCTGCTCCAAGGCTACGCTACTTCCCAGAAACACCTCCCAGAGTTGGGCTTGTGCAAGAAGGTCGCAGAGTCCTACTTCCAACTACCTTAAGCTGCAGATCTGAGAATAACTCCCACAGCTCTACAGAATATTAATGGATCTCTAAAGAATTGTGCTACTCTATAAAGAAACGAATGCAGAAATCCTCCATAGACCCATTTTGTTAAGTAATTAAAATGAAAAATTGTGACCCATTATCTTCAAAAGCTAGAACTCATGTACATGGAGGATTCAAAGCGTGTAAGGTGATATTTATTTTTAACACCTATGCGGGGGAAGATTTGAGCTTTGTCCCGAAACAAGTGGCTGTTCTGCTTCTCCTCTGCACAGGACTCTCTGAAAGGCTGATTTCAGCCGGACTGTTCCTTTTCACCCATTCATATGAAGAGCCATAGTTTTTCTTTTAAAGGGTCCTAGTAATTTGTTTTTTTAAAAAAATACAAAAATTGCCAATGTAGAACTACAGAATTGTGGTACTTGCTGAAATAGTATTTACAAACCATTGTATCAAATGATGAAGTTTTAAAAACATCTTTTAATCCATCCAACTTCCTCTATGATATAAGAGGTTTCCATTTTCACTTTAGCAGCCCCAGGGAAGACCAGTTCACTCCCCTAAGAATATACTCTAGATCCTTCCGAGCCTTATAGGTCATCCTTCCTGAAGACTGGCCCAGGTTCTGAGAGTCCTTGCGACCGTCCACCTGGCATAGCGGGATACACCTAGGTTTGGAACAGCCGGACTTGGGCTCAGTGTCTCCATTGCAACTGACTGCGATGGGCGCTCAGGCAAGTTACTAAGGCCCTCTGAGCGTCGCTTTCTCCATCTGTAAAATGGGAAAGTATCAGCTCTTGCTCAGATTGGATACAACCACTAAATACAGTTATTGATGCTATTCATCATGTAAAAATAAAGATGAGCATGCAAGAAAAGCTCTCATCTTCCCTCTTTCTCTCCCCTCACTCAAGACCACTCATCTGGTTGCCCTTGAAGGGAAAAAAATGAAACCAGGTTCACCTTGAAAAAGATCCAGGCATTTCTTCTACAGCTTAAGGTGAAAGCAGAGGAAATGAGCTCCATCATTTGTCATTTTTTAAAAAGGGCTAATTCTATGTTCACAAGAAGAATTCCCAACATGAGGGTCAGATTTATATTTACTTCAATTTTTCTCACTCTAAAGACACCCATGGTGTAACAATTACTGATTATAAATAGCAGGTTACACAACAGTACCTGTAATGTGATATCACTAAATACATGCATATGTATACATGTGGAAAAGAGAATGGATGGACAAATACCAAAGTGTTTACAGAGGGTATTCTGGATTTTGTGAGTAAGAGTGCCCTTAATTTGTTGCTTTCTTCTTTTTTCTTTATGTTTACTGTTGCCTTTTTTTTTTTCATTTCAAAATGTTAAGGGGGTACAAATGTTTTTGGTTACATGTATCACTTTTGTAATTCTTGAGTCATGGCTATGGGTGTGCCTATCACCCAAATAGTGTTCATTGTACCATTAGGTAGGTTTTTGTCCCTCCCCTCTTTCCCCCTGCCCCCTGCTTGATTTCCGTTGAGTTTTACTTCCCTCTGTGCACATGTGTGCTCATCGGTTAGCTCCAATTTAATAAAGAGTACATGCGGTGTTTGTTTTTCCCATCTTGAGATACTTCACTTAGGAGAATGGTCTCTAGTTCCCTGCAAATTGTTGCAAATGGCATTAATGCATTTTTTTTATGTCTGAGTAGTACTCCACGGTATACATATACCACATTTTATTAAGCCACTCATGCATTAATGAGCACTTGGGTTGATTCCACATCTTTGCAATTGTGAATTGTGCTATAATAAACATTCGTGTGTAGGTGTCTTTTTAATAAAATGATATATTTTCCTTTGGGTAAATATCCAGAAGTAAGTAATCTCCATACTATTTTTCATAGAGGTTGTACTAATTTGCAGCACCACCAACAGTGTAAAAGCATTTCTTTCTCTCTGCATCCACACCAGCATCTATTGTTTTTGGACTTTTTAATAAAAGCCATTCTAACAGGGGTAAGGTGACATCTCCCTGTGGTTTTAATTTGTATTTCTGCTTTGTTCTTTACCTAGATTTTCTGCAAGGTTTGCAATGAGCATGCCATAAGCTCATTACAAATCTGTCAAAATACATGCATCAAAAGAACCTACTTAGAAGAGTTCCTCTCCTCCCAAAGGTGAAGCATTCACTTACAGTATATACATATGCTCACACAGGAATGCAATGCTGCTCTGAAACAAAAGAGTCCATTAAAAGTATTTCTTCTCCCACATGACTGAGTTCCACGTGTGCCATAGAAGACTCCTATGGCCCTTTCTACTCTTCCTGGGAAGACTATCCAAAGTAGCTCCATACCTTGCAAATCAGCTCCAGAGTGTCCCGTGCGGTGTCCCCTGGCCGGACGACGGTCAGGGCTGGCTGATTATTGGGCAGACAGAACCAGGAGGGAGTGAAATACTCGTGGACCCAAATGTCGCAGTCAGGATTGTGCTGGTGGACGCTAGGTAAGACCACTTCTTTCTCCCTCTATAAGAAAAAATAAAGTTAGTGGAGCGGCAGCAGCCAGGCCCTGATGACCTCAGATCCCCAGATGGTGCTACTATGAGAACGGCCCAGGGCAGAAGCAGAGGCAGTGGTGGGAGGCAGGGGCAGCCCTTGGAGAGAGAGAAACTGCAGAGAAAGGAAGTTTATGTTGGGAGTGGGACAAGGAGATTTCTGACCTCAGATACAAGGCGGACTTCACACCTGGCCCACAGCATGAATGAGTGGGCACCAAAATTTGGAAGAAAGCAAGAAATGGGTCACCCATCCATCTCAACTTTACTCCTCTTATTTCTTCCAAAACCCATTTCAGATTTCGAGAAGATAATTCCTATAGAAAGAGTATCTGCCATGTGAACTTCATACTTCAAAGTAACAATGAAGCCCCAAGGAAATTTTTTTCAAAAAGATAACGTTCTAGCACTACATTATTTCTAGATAATCATTTTCCTGCTCTCCTTGGGCCTCCAGCACAACTCTGGGAGAGAGGCAGTTCTGTTTCCCAAAAAGAGTTCACAAAGCTTCTGGGCTAACTCCATGGCGCAAGGGGGCAAAAACAAGCCTCCTTGGATGCTGCCATCTCTCTGTCCTCTATGTCACTCTGCCAAGGACAGGGAGGGGGACGGAGTTTGTGAATGTGGAAAAAGAAGTATCCTAGGTACTCACTGAGCAGCTAGGTTAAACCTAAGCAAGCTCAGCAGATGAGGCAGAGCATGTTCCTAAATGGATGAAATGTTGGGAGCTCAGTGAAAGACTGATGCTAGAGTTCAGCAGTGTGTACATGATTTTGATGCTCAATATGCGGTAAGTAACATGCCTTGATAATTGGTTTATAACCAGTGATTGGTAAATATGTATCTATAGATTGCCAAGAACAAGGTTGGTATCAGCAAATTATGAGAAGAAACAAGTTTCCAAATGAAGGCTGAGAGGTGGTAACATAACAACTTCCATACAGAAAAAGATTGAGATCCAAGGATGGGGGAAACATTTCAGTAAAGGCCACCAAACCAAACCCCAACTGCGGAAGATACTGTCACTCCTGCCTTTAAACCGTGTTGCTTTTGCAGATAAGTTGGACCCCAGGGAAAGAACTGTCAAAACCCAATCAACTTGCGTAAATCCCATTAACTATAATTGGAATCTTCCAACTCTGTTTCCGTGTGCCATATTAAATAAATAAGTGCCTTTAGCATTGGATCAGCCCAAATTTTGCATCTAAACTGTTCTTTGAGAACAAGGCATTCTAAGCAGGAAATGAAATAAAGAGCTATCTTGGAAAAATGGAAAATCAAAAGAGCTACACAGAAATACTATGGAAAAACTTTTGCAGTTTCCAGGTTCTGTGTGTTAGAGAGGGTATCCCAACACTCAAGTGCGCTAATCATGGTATGCAAGATGAATTGGCCGACTTCAGAAACAACGGAGCTAACATAAAAAACTATGCTCAGATTGCATGTAGGTACAACAATTTCATTTCTTCAAATTGCATCAGAGACAGGTGCTCAAGGAGTGTGCCAAAGAGGAGTATTTCTGAGGACAGCAGCCTTTGTATCTAACTAGGATGACATCATCCGTGAGTAGTTTGGCTATGAAAGAGAGAAAAGGCCTTCCCACGGCCACTCTTCTCTCCTCCCCCTCCAATAGCTGGAACTCTGCGCTGCACTTTGGTTTCTGAGGCTCTGCTCCATCGAGAACCTGGGGCTGAGCCACTGGTGGCCGACACTGCTTGGTTGCATAGCAACCAAGGGATGAATTCTGACCTACTGATGTGGAGCCTGAGAATCGGAGGATCAGATCAAGATCACGTTATCAACATCAGAACTCCCCCCAAAAAGAGGCTGCTCAAATCACTGTTAGGGTCTCGAAAACTAGGGATGTCCATTTATTTACAGACGGGGAAAAAAGAGGGCCAAGGAAAAAAAAAAACAATATCTTTATGCGCTTTCAATCAGAGCAGTTTGAAAGTCCCTATTAAATCCAAGCACGACGTTGAACAGAGTCTGTGAATCTTTAATTGAATACTTGACTTGGGAAGCAAATGCATTTTTTTAAAGAGAACACACTATCAGAACAGTTCTTTGAAATTAATGGGAGCAAAATAGCATGTGTGGGCAGAGAGGGAGGGTAGTAAGAACTCACCTCTTGGGAATAGAAGTTGTATATAAAAAGGAATCGGCAACAGCATAAAAGATTCAGCTACTTAGAACTCAAATTTTCTCTTATATTCTAGTTGGAAACTTACACATCAAATGATAAGTATGGAAAATGTTATGTCAGCAGGAGAATGTTCTTATTATCACTAAGTTTTAAATATAGAATCATTTTTCATCTCTTGTTGACTTGTTACATAACTTTTAAAAACTGATCATTTCAGTTTTAAATATTGTGCCTACTTAAGTTTAGTAGCCCCAGAAACCACTGCACTGTGTCTATGTTGATGTACTTGTGGTACTTCTGGAAAAGGGGCACGTGCATATTTTTACCTTGCCATCTGGAACAATGTCATCAAATATTCCCTCTAAAGATTTCTTCACAGCGTCAGTCCCCTCTCCAAACACCTGCATATACAAAAGCATCATCTTAAAAAATAATCCGGGCAACAGAGCGAACAAAACATGCAGGGAGGGGGAATGCGCATGGCTGTTAGAAAGCATCACAGAAGTTTTCAGATACTCCTACTGCAAATCCCAAAGAAGGCAAAATAATTTATGGGAGCAGACTGTGAAAAACGTGTCCATGTATCTAGACCCCCTCCCACATTTTTGACAGTTGTGGGGGGAAAGAGTTTGCTTTTAGATCTAGATAATAATCTAAATTTAAAGAAAATAACCTGCAAAAGCAATGAACTAAATAAATTCACAATGAAGAATTTCCGCTCTACCTCATATATCTGATCAGATATTTGTAAATTATAACCAGTTTGCTTTGTAATCCTTTCTTCAGTAGGATTTGAGGAGATATTTATAGTGCTTTTTTGGCCTCAATACAGCAAAAAAGGTTTTATTTAAAAAACAGAGGTTTGTCTCTTCTTTGAAATTCGGTGAATCCTGCTAACTGAAAGATATGGAAAAAAAAAATCATAATAGGTTCTAAATACCCAGATACATGAACACGGGAAATTTTATGTACTGGCTCCAAAATGAGCATGTACTGTTATGCTAATGTACATAATTAAGAAAAAGCCTTTCCCTCAATACAAACAAAATATACAAAAACATACAATTTTTGTCCATTTCAAAGTACTGAATTAATGAATAAATTTCTATGGGTATGTTTATGGCTAAGCAAAAAGTTTTTAAAAACTCTTTAAGAAAGAATTACAAGAATTGTTCATAAGACATTACACTGTCCTTTGATTTAAAAAAAAAGTTAAAGCATTCTCTTGAATTCATTTAAATTCAGGCATATATTTCAGTAGCAATGGGCTGTAGCATAACCTGGTACCAATAAAGTAGAAGCACATGAACTAAGGGTTTTCATAGAACACAAATCCAAACTGTGAAGTCCTGACATACATTTATAGCGATGGTCTGAGTCATCTATGATGACAGAGGATGCTTCTCCCAAAAGGAGAGGAAAAATGCTGGTTGTTAATGTCCTCCTTTTGCAGGTTTAATGGCGAACCATCGAGTCTCCTAAGTGATTTTTCTGATGAAATATTCACTTTTCCCTAAATGGTTTCTCCTTCATATTGACATAAGAGCCAAACCCATGGTAGCAAACGCGATGTTCTGCTCTCCCCGAAGATCGCAGGACAAACACCCTGACTGCTCGCTCTCACACTCGCTTATCATTTGCTCATCGGGTCTCCCGCAGGTTCCACCAGAATCATCACATTTAAACGGTGAGAATGTCGGTCAGCTAAGGGACTTAGTGTATGAGCTTTCAGGATTCATCTCTTTTTAAACTTCATTTCTTAAGTAAACTAACAGCTGGAATTGTCAGAGAGAATAAGGAGGGATCCTTCTAACAAGTCAGTCGGTGACATCTTCTCATTTTGCACCAGGGTACAGGGAGAATATTTCAAACTAGCAATCCTAGTCACGATGCCAAAATGCTCAGTGCCTGAGTTTCTAGCCACTGTCATCCACGAATTGGACTTTCTCCTTCTTCCAAAAGACTACAGATACTCGTGTTCCTTTGGTCCCTAAAATCTAAACAAGCAGTTCTGGAGCTACTCAGTTCTCAAAGCCAAAGGGGAAGGATGACAACAACAACAGAGAGTGAGTTTCCCAGAGGTAACGTCAGCAGGAGAGTAGCCTTGGCGAGTGCAGGAGTAAAATTAACGAGAAGAACTGTGCTGCAGCCCGGGTCCAGCAGAGGCCCGACGCTGCACCAGTCTAGTGATGTACTGAGATCCCCCTCTAGCCCCGTGCACCAGAGCAGAAGGGGGCCGTGGCGTAAGGGAGTGCACTTGGATTTCTGACTCCTCATTCCAGGAGGCAGAGGAACTGCCCATTTTAATGTCAACCCCAAAATATCGAAGGTAAAGAAACAATCAGATTTCCCCGGAGGCTGCCTTTGATCCAGGCCAGAGGCAGTTTAAAAAGACTCTGTGCTCAGGTGCCCACTTGGCTTCATTGTCACACTCCGCTTCTTCCTGAAGACTTAGGCTGAATCGTGCGCTTTCTGTAGGTCTGTAATTAACCAGGCTTTGGAAAGGATGCAGGTGGGAGACTAGAGCTTGGTGATACACTAATAGCAGAGTTCAGCGTCGTGGGGAGACATTATGTAGTAAGAGTGTCTAGCACAGCTAACTTCTTTGTGTCAACGAGTTGATTTTAAATAACAACTCAGTGTCAGGAACACATACATCCCACTGGAGGTAGCCGTGGAAGCACATCTGTGCGGGTGTGTCTTTCATCTACTCTGGAACCTACCTGATTGATGCTTGGGCGTCCCTGCTTCTTTTTGGAGGTAGTATCCAGACCCCAGAGAGAAGAAAACCTGCTCCTTCGCTTGCTCGCGGATCTGGACATGGCCTGAGTACGTCTTCTCACTCCAGTTTCGCCAGTACGCGCTGCCACCTAAGGATGGCAAGGACAAACGGCAAGACGAGAGATGTGTCAGGACCGCCCACCTCGAGGTCCCCGTTAACACTCACCCCTAAAAAAAAAAAAATCCCTCTTCCAGCACACCAGCCAATCCTGGCCCCACTGCCCGAAGCATTTAATCCCTGACTCAGACACACTGGGACTTCGAGAGCCCTTCACGGATTCACAACAGAAATAAAAAGTTGGCAAACTCAACCCTTATTCAAAATCGTCATTTAAAATGATGTAATAAAATACATATGTTATGTTCCCAAGAATTAGACATCCTTCCAGTCACAGGCTTGAACTGCAGAGTCAGGTGAATGAGCCGCGCTTTCTTGAGACCCTCCCCAAATGCTACGGAGCTGTCCCTGCATTCCAATGAACTCGGTGCCTGAGTATCAGCAAAAATAGTGGAAAACAGCAGCTCTTGGTTCCTGGGATTCCATGTTAAATCTACAATTACCAATCTCTTCTATTTCGTTTTCTTAGAGTATATAAAATCACTTTCTTTATTAGGTGAGTGATAGTTGGCCCCCATATCCATTCTGTCTTCAGTCTCAGTGAGAGAAATCCCAAATGTAGCTGAGCACACGGCCAATCAGTCAAAGCCGGGCGTGGGCTTGTGACTGAGTTCTGGCCAATGGGACATACGTAGAAAACCTGTTTGCAACTTCCACAAATTGTCCTCGGGACGAGGGAGCTTTCCTCCTCCCCAAAGAAAGGAAGGTCCTCATCACGAGAGAAGCTTTTTCAAGGTGGCAGAACAAGACAGAAGGGGTCTAGCACCCTGAAAATGGAGACACCACCTTATCAGACTTATGTAACTTACATGTCCTATGTTTAGGTGAATGAGAAATAAAACTTGTTTTAAAAAAAACAAAACTACTAAACTCCATTGTGATATTTGCAATGTGCCAGCAAATATCAGAGGGGAACACCCCACATTTAAATCTGCCACTGTGATAATTGCTCAACTAGAATCTCTGACTCCATAAAATCCTCCCAGGCAAAACATTCAGGCTTAAACTTAATCCTACAGGTTGTAAGCAAAGTCCCAAGAACTTAAAGGAACTTCTGCCAGGAGGTCTCAAGAGGCCACCCACGGCTCGCCTTTCAAAAAAGGGAGTTGGCAGGAGGTACAGCCAGTCAGACTTGAAATGAAACTTCCCCGCCCGCTTTTTGTTGCTAGAGGTGAGTGTCTTGGAACCCACTTGTCATAGATTCCCACACGGGCAACTCCCAGTGTGACGGATGCCAACTGGCAGCAGTCTCGGGGATGAAGCGCTGTCGGGTAACACAGGGGCCTCCCCGGCAGTCGGCACATTGGTTGAAGGCATGTCTCTCCGCGTTCTCAGTGCTGACAGTGTAAACACCACGGAAGCCCAGTGAGTAGGTTGGCAGGGACCCCCGCGCACATTAAAAACAAGAATCAAAACGGCTTCTCTGCAAGGGTATTAGGGGAAGGTTTTTGGTCCCAAACCACAGTAGGAAGATGAGGGAGCTGAGAGGTCTTGCATTTTCTTAGCTTAGCACATAAAAAACCCAGATCAGGGCGTGGAAAAGTGTGGTACCCAAGACACTGGTGGTAATTTTTATGAGAAAGACCTTAATCCACGATTACGCTGGAGGTGTTGTGGAGAAAAAAATTTCAAAACAAAGACAGCATTAAATATGTAAAAGTTTTCTCCTCTCTATTTTCATCACTTTCTAAGTTCAAAGTAAACAAAGGTTGTAAAAGGAATACATTATGACATGCTGACACACATGACTATGTCAACACTGGATAAATGGTGTCAAATTTGAAATTCTAGAGAAAAAATGTCCATTTGGTCTCATGTTTACATGTTATTTATAAATAAATCAATCCATCCATAAATAGATACATATATACATACAGAGGCAGCCATGTATGTCAATATGTATGATTCTGTCTTCTTGCTACAGCACACAGCAATATTTGCACTTACCGTGTTTATTTACTTGCTTACTTATTTCTTAGGGATAAGAAAGCAAGTAAATAAACAAGAGTATATGCCACAAGAATATAACCTCCAATAGGACAGGATCTCTGTGTTGTTCACGACAATCCTGATCACAAGGCTAGGGACTGCCATATGCCAGGCACATATATTTGATGATTGAATGAATAAATAAATAAACATCAAAAATCAAAAGCAGAGATCCTATATAACACGGTTATAACAATTCAAAAGTAACTCTTTAGCTTGCAATTTTAGGGGAAAAAAAGAGCATGGGCCAGGCGTGGTGGCTCACACCTGTAATCCTACCACTCTGGGAGGCTGAGGCGGGAGGATCGCTTGAGGTCAGGGATTCAAGCCCAGCCTAAGCAAGAGCAAGACCCCTTCTCTACTAAAAAAAAAAAAAAAAAAAAAAAAGAGCATGAAAGAGAAACACATGCAATGACAAATATTCTCAGTTACCAGCGGACCAGTTAGTTGAGTCTATTTAACAGACTTATTTAAGGTTCTCATAAGAACTATTCTAAACAGTTTGGGGCCTTGTAAACTGCAAAAGTAACCACTACCCCCGAGACAATAATAACTGCAACTGAGCAAAGGGATTTAGAAAAAGAAAAGCTGGCAGGAGAACTCCTGGACAAAAGCGCAAGAGTTTCTCAATGATCTTTGCCCAGACAATGCCTCTCTTTGTGGCCCGGACCTGATTCCTCTATCATTCTGCTCATCTGTGCAAACAAGAACAATGATAACCTTCTTTCAAAGAGTACAGCGGGGACCCTTCAGTTAATTACTGCAAATCACTCAGCATTCTGGGAAGCTCTCCTAGTGAATGGTACTGCAATTGTGGCTCCAATCTCCTCCCCGAGCCCTGTCACCCTCACACCTCCTCCCCACTGCTCCCCCACTTAAAAGGAGGGAAAAAAAATCCCTGGATTCAAATGACAAGAAGAGGAGGAACAAAAAATAAGTGTCCAATAAATCAGACTATAAAACTCTCTGCCCGGGGTCTTCTATGGGAGCTAGGACAGCAAATGGGAACAGACACCCAATAGGCTCATGTGACTTATTCTGTCTCAAATGAGACCCCTCGTAGAAAAGAGAAGTTTGCAAGCACGAAGCAAAACACCCAGACTTGCATCACTGATGCAGCTAGCAAACAAACAAACAAACAAAAAAAAAGCAGAGAAACAAGAGTTGAACATACGGAATTAAATATTCTTCCCTAAAATCGCTGACCAAAAAAACCTAAAAGAGTTACTAACTCTCCCACCCCCATCTTTAGCTGGCCAGATTTTAATAGCCTGCCCACCAAAAGAAAAGTACACGCAAATCACAGACATCGAGATGGAGGAAATTAGAAGGTCTGCAGAGAAATTATGAAAACCAAGAACCTTCTCAGAGAGGTCAGATCCAATGGCTTTGAAGAAAATAATTAAAGCATACGAGTTTTAGGTAGAAAGCAAAATTATTTTCTCCCAAACCCCAGAAGCCATAGTGAAAGAAAGGAGCCACTGAGACGCTCAGGATTTGGAATTAATACAGATGGTGCCTCACTGACATCGCAAGGTCCCTTAATAAAAATGCTCCCTCGGTACATAACATTCTGACAGGGAGTAAATAAGAATTTTTACCCCAGTGTTTTTGTAGAACAGGCAAACTGAGATTTGGCTAAGTCAAAAATTGGTATCCAGGTCTCAGAGAAACAGATCTAGAGAAAGACAGGAACTGAAAACCGTTTGCAAGATTTATTTATCGCAGCACTTTGTCCCACCACTACTGAAAAAACAGGACTTAATAGCTATATGGAGAGGTGGTAGCCAGGGAGACCAAGAGCTGAGCTATAATTAGCAGAACAAATCAGGATGCCAGTTTTAATAATTCCAGAAATTGGTTTAAGACTTCTTTAAAAATGTAAATTTACCCCTAATTATCTGAATGATGATGCTAATCTATTTATAAAGAATACAAACGCCTCTGACTGAATTACAGCTCTGAATTCAATTGAAGGGTACAGCTGACATGGTAAGACAGAACAGCATGGCTAAGGTTTTCCAAAGCCATTTCTGGAACCTGAGACGTAACATTTCATTCCATAGCAAATGTGCTAAGGTGCGGTACATTTTAAGTGGGTGTCGACTTGGATCGGCTAAAACCATGTTACTGGCATAGCAATTTTTGAGAAGAAAAGGAGCCAGAAGTACATAAAGCTGTTCACAATTTAGTGAGTACACGAAATTACAGATTATAAACACACCACACGACTATACAATCTGCCGCTCTGGAGGTCAGATGAAAATGTTCTTCCTCGAGTGATGCATACATTCGGCTGGCAAATCGTGGACAGTCTCTGCCTTCCTCTAATGCAGCAGGTATTTATGGTCATCAAGACAATGATAAAAATGGAGTGAAAGGCAGATATCCAAAGAGATCTGTGTTCAATATATGGTGTATGTGTATGTGAGTGATTAAGAGACAGAGAGAGAGAACAAGAACACATTTATGTATGCGAGAGAGCCAGCCACTCACCATGTCTGTAAAGTTAATGTAAAAAACATGTATTTGGGTTCAAACCATGACACTGCCTAAAGATGTCAAGAGTTATCAACAAACACTACATGTGAACAACCCTGAAGACAACACCTTTCACATTTTCTTTGCACAATAGCTTAGGCCCCATCCAGAGAGGCTTAAGTAATAAATTTCAGAACAGATGCAAATAAAAATTTGCAGCCAGCGCAAACTGAGCGCATTTCAGAAATCTACACACGGCAGTAAACTAGAAAAACACTTAAGAGACTCCTGTCAAGTCCTGCCGGGATTAGGCATCAAGATTAATATTTTTCAAAAATTCGTTAGCTTCTACTCACCAGGGCATGAAAAGATGACACAGAAAAGATTCCAAGGCGGCCCATTGCCACTTTCGTCGGTCGGCTTGCAAAAGCAAGTAGCCTTTTGGGGTTTGGCAGCTCCCCACCCTGAAGGCTGGCTAAGTAACAGCGGAAACGAAAAAGGTCCATTTGGAACTGTTCAAGATTTTGCTCCCAAACAAAGATCTACAGCAGTGAAAACATGGGGAAAAGAAAAAGTGAGAAAAAGGGAAAACAAATGTTAACAATTTGTATCCTATACAAATCTTACAAATCTGTATGTCGTAAAGGTATTCATTGTAATACTAAGGAATAAACAACAGGTATTCTAAGTTTGAGGCCCATGTGTTTCTTCTGCAAAGATCTACAGTCATAAATTCAGCATGAGAAATATAAAGAATATTATTAGTTGCTCCTGTCATAGATTTCATGTTTGGGGGCATTATAGCTCTATCAACTCCAAGATCTGGGCTGCAAATAGAAGAAAAAATGTAGAAACTTCCAGCACCAGAAAACTGCATGACTTGCCAAGAGGTGGCTTTTCATATGAAGAAAAGTGAGGTGAATTAAAGGCCAGAGACAAATAGACAAGAGCTTTTGGGAAGAGGTGGGTGGCCCAGAGTACAGCGTAGGAAGCCCAATACTAGATGGTGGAGACCCACACTCTGCAGTACGGAATTCCAACCTTAGCATGTCTCTGAGACATTCCCTCATTTGTCAAAGCAGCAAAATATATCCACCTCCTAAGGCATGTGATGTTTAAATAGGATAATGCAAGAATAAGTACAAGGTCTGGCAGAGAATGAAGGCTCAGGGATGTTGACAATGATACAGATGATGATTAATGGCTGATATCTCTCTTTTTACTTTGACTTAAAATATAATATCAGTGTACACACACGTTCATGGCAGCACTGTTTACAACAGCCCAGAGGTGGAAACAGCTCAGATGTCCATCAATGGATGAAGAGATAAACTGGTGTAAACATGCAACGGAATAATATTCAGCCCAATACAAGAAGTACTTATGTGTGCTACAGTGTGGATCGACCTCCAAACATTATGTTGAAAGAAGCAAGACACAAAAGGTCACATAATGTGCAACTGCATTCACATGAAACATCTAAAATAGGCAAATCCATAAAGACAGAATGCCAGGGGCAGAGGGGACCAACTGATTAAGGGGTATGGGGTTACCTTTTGGGATGGATGAAAATGTTTCACAATTAGATAGAGGTGGTGGTTGCACAACATTGTGAATGTACTAAAAGCCACTGGATTAGTAACTTCAAAATGGTTCATTTTATGTTATGTGAAGTTTGCCTTAATTTAAAAAAAAGAAAATACAGTGTCAGGTAACAGAGGGAAAAAAGAGAGAGAGAGAGAAGTGTGGAAGACCACAGGCTAGGCCATGTCATCAACTGTTCAATGATTCGAATATCATTTATTCACATAATTGATACCAGGTGGCTATCACTGACTTCACAACAGCTGGACAGAAGGCAAAAACATCCTCTGTTCATTTCACTAAATCTTTCCTATTTAGCATGAAATATACTTATGCTCATACACTGCAAGGATAGATAATACTTTTTTAAAAAGCATTTCACTGTCTCCAAATTTATTAATAGAATTCTAAATTTATTGAGGAGTCAGCAATGAATCCCCCCATAGCTGAGCTCCAAGGGAATCTGATAACAGGGGGAACGGAAACACAGACTTTCTAATTACACAGATCCTCTAGAAGAGCACGTCACTGGTGGAAGCTGGAAGGCTCCTCTATTTCTGCCTTTCATTCAATGGAATATTGTTCCCTTCAGCTCATAACAATCAACTGCGAACAAAGGGTGAAGAAAATTGACAGTCACAATAAAGAAATCAGCAGCCTGGAAGACAAGCTGTCGAGGAGATAACCAACTATGCTTCCTGATTCCAAGGCAGCTAAAAAAAACTCAACTTTTTAAAGACCTAACGATTCTTCCCAGGTCTAAACACGGAAGAATGATGATTACCTGATCTAATATAGTTTTCTTCTTCTTTGAGTCAGTGACTGAAGACAGCTGCATTTCACCCATTTTCTTCATCTTTTCATCCATGTCTATCTTCTGTTCCAGCTTTTTGATTTCGGACTTCAGCAGCCGGAGTGTGTCTTCCTTGTGGTGGTGCCTGGCGACGGCGGCTGCGCAGGCGGAGTGGATGGCGGTGATCCAGTTCTCCAGCTCCGTCTGGCTGGTGGTCTGCACAGGGCAGAAGGGGCAAGAAGAAGGAGCCACCTTTTAGGAAGTTAAGAGAAAGGCACTAGTGCATTTCCAGAGCAGCAACATCTGGGAGTCAAGAGGACAGGACTAGACACCCATGGGTAAGGCTAACTTGACCTCAGCCTTCGGGGAACTGATAACAAAAAGTTAGTCTCAGGTCAGACCCCTGCTCCCCTCTCACACCAAGGGTCATCCTGAATGAAGCCACAGTGTCTGCGCACCCAACATACTTATTGAACTCACTCGTGTGTTCCTACATCACTTGATAGCTCCTTTTCTTGTCAAGAGGGTTGTTGTGAAGTAGGGGTCAATTTCCAGAGAGTACCAGTTAGTTACAAGGTATGAGTGGTCAAAGAAGCCACAATATCCCTGCCTCCAGTGAACCACTGCAACCCAAATCCTAAGATCCTAACCCGGTGTTAAGCACCAATGACAACACTAGGGTTGGGGGAAGTGGTTCAAAGCAGCCAGAAGAAATACTGTCTTAGGGGACCTCATGGGAGCATCGGAGAATCACAGCCACCCAGCAACAAGCTGTGTGCTCCGTCCGAGTGGCCTACTTGAGAAGGGCATGAAGACAATGTTGGGTGACACCCATCGATGGACAGGTGCCTCAAAGTGGGGTTAGTGCAACTCAGAGGTGTGCTGAAAGGCAAAAGTCAGAATAGTTTTGGGAAGACAGCACATGTGTAGTAACTTGCTATTCATGATTCTTTAAGAACTCGATCAATGAGTATTTATAAGTAAGGAGGTGCTGGACTTTTCCAGGTATTCCCTGAAGCCCAGAGAAATTTAATAAATGCTCCAAAGTTAGCCATCTAAAGAAATGGTCTATTCAGCCACTACAATACTAAAGTAGCCACTCACATCATTTTTCATGAACAAAAATTTGATTTATTTTTCCTTTGATGCATCTTCTCAATTTTCAAACTCATCTGAGTAATGGCTTGTAAACAAAATTCTATTAATGGTACCCACCAGCACATTACTCTATGTTGACTGGCAACCGAAATTTAAGTCAAGGGACTACTGTTATGGGTATTACTTCAGAATCCCATCAGTTTTGTATTCCACAAAAGAAACGGCTTCAAATATTAAAAATGGTGTCTGCCAACAAAGCCACCTCACACTGGACACGCCTAAATGATCCAGCCATTATTGTATTGTTAAAAAAAAATTGCCCGTGGATAAAGATTTCAATAAGCTAGACATCTTCACAAAGAAACAGCAGAAGTATCACCTGATAAAGCAAATGGAATCACTTCTGAAGGATTGAGTGGGAGGAGGAGAGAAGATAAAGACTTTGGAAGCCACAGGTAAAGACTGATAGATTGGGAAACTTAAGGAAAACAAAAAACACGTCTGTATATGAGATTCGTCTTTAACTTTTAAATTTGCTTCAAATTTTTAATATCGATCTCCTCTTTGAAGGTCATTATCTTACACTTTATCCTTACATTTCTCTTCAAATTTACCCAAGAAAAATAGAGCCTAAGACTCTCGCCCATAAAACCAAAGTGCCAAGCTTGTTCTTGCCCTGTACACTATCAAACGTTTCATCATTTGATCTCTTGGGGCCTCAGAATGAGCAACTATTTTGTTAGGTGGGGTTATTTTTAATAAGGAAAGGAAGCAGCTCAGATCAAGAAATAATCTCATGAGAATTATTTCCTAAAAAAGAAAAAACCAAAAACTTCCAAGGTGAAAATATCCAGTGTTGGCGAAGACATAGAGCAACCAGATCTTTTATGTGTTGCTGGCTGCTGGCTGGAGGGTGAATGGGTGCAACTGCTTTGGAAAGCCATTTGGCACTACATGTGAAAGTTGAATGTATGCACACCTTGTGACCTAGAAAACACACTCTGGGTATACGCCCGACAGAAATGCACTCACATGCTCACCAAAATACATGTACCAGAACACGCACAGCGGCATAGTCCGTAATGGGCAAAACCGAAAACTATGCAGATGCCCATCGACAGCAGAACTGATGAACATGTGGCAAAACCATGCAACGAAACACTACACAGCAACGAGAATGAAGGATCTACACGTACATATTACAATACGAATAAATCTTACATAATGTTGCAGACAGGAAGGAAGCCAGATACACAAGAGTATGTTCTGTAGGATTCTATTTATATAAAGTGCAAACACAGGTTACACTAATATACACTATTAGAGGTCAAGAGAGCAGGTTTTTGGTGAGAATGAGCAGCGAGGGTAGCAATGGGAAAGATGCACGAGAGAAACACTGGGGTGCTGGCCGCTTTCTGCTTTTTGATGTGCAAGCTGGTTGCATGGATGTATGACATGGGTGTGTTCAGTTTGTCAAACACTATCCAAAGACATACTTTTCTGTGTATATACTATGCTTTAATAGAAAGTTTCAAGAAAAATCCCTCTAAGATATATTACCCTAATATTTAAGCACAATTTTGCTATCACTATCCTAAAAAATTATACCTCATATTCAATTTTCCATTAAAAATTCTCCTTAGAGGACTATAAAGGAAGTTCCAAAAAGCTTGACCCTTCAGCACCATTTCTTTGTCCTCCAAGGCGCCTGGCTGTGCCTGATAAAAAGTTGGTTCCTTGACCCAAAACACGCCTTCCACTTTTTATGCACAGCTCGGTGGACACAAGGAGCTTTTGGGCTTTGGGAAGCTGGTGTTTTCACCCATTTTGAAAAGGACAATGTGGGGCAGCCAGATGCGGTCCTTGCAGAGGTGACACACTTCTACGGACAGGCTATGACTCCTGCACAAACACAAGGCAGTTCGAGGCTTGGTGGGCGGCCCATGTTTGTTTGTTCCTCAAACAAACCTCTGTCATCTCTGCTCAGTTAGAGCCTTCCACCTCCCAGACCCCACCCCCAACTTATGGAGTAAGGACAGGAAATACCTGTGACCCTGACGTGATGCCCAAGGAATGGATAGAAAGATCTTAAACTTCTGATAGCAAGCTCCGCTAAAACATGTTAGGAACTTAAATTTTAAATAAAAACATTCATCTAGAAGGGATTCAACATGACAATTTTACTGAAGGAGAAACAAAAGCCCAGAAAAATTAGAAAGGACGCTTCCTAAATTACTTAGGAAGTAGTTTATTATAAACCCCACTCTCCACCAATCCTGTGCTTTTTTTAAAAAAGTGTTTTGTTTTGTTTTTCCTTTTTTAATATGACATGTCGATCCTGTTCCCCAGCTCCTGATATCTGCTCTAAAACCTAGTGCAGGGTCATGAGCACAGCACCCCCCACCCCACATTTTAAGCTCTCCATCTTCCTGGAATATGGGAGGGTAGAACTTTCATGTCCCCTCTAAAGCCAGGCATGGCCATGGCACTTGGGTTTGGCCAATGAAATGAGGGTAGAAGCAACACATGTCACTACTCAACAAAAGCCTGATTCGCCTCATTCTTGCCCCTTTGCCTACAGTCACAGAAGTAAGTGTCAAAATAGAGCTTCTGTCCGCCTGGGTTCCTAACCGCCCAGGGGGAGTGTAGCTTTGGAGCCAACCTCCATTGCACACTGGCAGGAATGAGAAGGTATGGTAAGTCACTGAGAATTGAATGTTGCTTCTTCCTATAGAATAATCCAACCCACCCTGACTGACATACTAGCAAAGTAAAAATCCCATTGCAAAATAGGTGATGCTTTGAAAATAAGGAAGTCTGTATGACACACTTTGAACCCCAAGTAGAACCACAATCTGATATGTTACGTGGAACAACAGCCTTTTGCTCTCTTTACTTGATGAAAGGGGGCCTTCTTCTTCCCCCCCGGCCTGTGAGGATCCCAGCCAAACTCAGCCAATAGCAGCACAGTCCATTTTGAGGTCAGAGAGCTTGGGTTTGCCCCCCATTTAAAAAGTAGAAATGAAGGAAGCTGATGCCAGTCAATGTTAAACATCCTTTGAAAGGTGTGTATTTAATTCTGGCAACGAAGCTATCCTGGAACTTATTTATTTAAAAGAAAGGGCCGGGCGTGGTGGCTCACGCCTATAATCCTAGCACTCTGGGAGGCCGAGGCGGGTGGATCATTTGAGCTCAGGAGTTCGAGACCAGTCTGAGCAAGAGCAAGACCCTGTCTCTACTAAAAATACAAAGAAGTTAGCTGAACAACTAAAAATATATAGAAAAAATTAGCCGGGCATGGTGGCGCATGTGTGTAGTCCTAGCTACTCGGGAGGCTGAGGCAGGAGGATCGCTTGAGCCCAGAAGTCTGAGGTTGCTGTGAGCTAGACTGACACCATGACACTTTAGCCTGGGCAACAGAGTAAGACAAAGAAAAGAAAAGAAAAGAAAAGAAAAGAAAAGAAAAGAAAAGAAAAGAAAAGAAAAGAAAAGAAAAGAAAAGAAAAGAAAAGAAAAGAAAAGAAAGATGGTGGTTGCCAGGGGCTGGAATGAGGGGAAAGAGTGTTGTTACGTAATGCGTGCAGTTTCAGCTTTGCAAGATGAAAACGGGTTCTAGAGATGGAAGGTGGTGAGGGCTGCACAGCCGTGCCAATGTCCTTCATGC